>JAUAMA010000003.1:40392288-40697288 GCA_030819835.1 Acmispon strigosus
TTCTACCAACTGCTATTAATCATATATTCATTGAATCTTGCTTTGTAAGAAAAAAAAAAGTCGTATATTCAGTGTAATATTACTGAGGTCAAATGTATATAATCTTTTTATATACCAACTTTGCACACCCGTTAAGAAAATTAAGTAGTATAGTTTATTTGCATTAAATTTGTTATCAAATGTTGTTGATCTCAAATGTTGTTGAATTTCAAAAATTGTCCTTAACATATTTCTTTTTAACTTCTTTCCATCATTAATGCAATTCTATATTTCTAGAATTGAATAGGGGTAAAAATGTGAAAAAATAATTAATATGGCACAAAGCTTTATGTAGTTCTTATAAAAAGGAACGACTAACACCCCTCATTTAACTCTTATACAAATGAACGGAGAGAGTAATTCCAATTCCAATGTATTACACACGTTGAAAGAAGATGATGAAAAAAAAAAGAAATATAAAAGCCAAAAGTTAAAGAGTTTAATTTTAAATATATCTATTAATTTACTATATCACAATTAAAATTAAATTTAAAATTATTTTAAATAAATAATAAAGAGACGTAATTGAATGTATGTGTAAAGTTCTTTATAATATGGCGCATCAAAATTAAACTCGAAGTTAAAACCAGTCATCCATTTATTCAAGCAACAAGAGCAAAGTTTTACATTAGTTAGAGTATATATTTCCCACCTTTGTTATTTATTTTCACTAAGTAATTACAAGGACATGCATGGATGATCAAAAAGACATTTTTTTTTTCAAAATCAATCCCACCAGTTCCTAACCTGATTCTGCTCCCCCCAACTAAGCACCCCTCCCACCCATTCATCATCATCAAAATCCCCTCCATCAAAAAACCCCTGATCTTCCCCAAACCCTAACAATGACAATCCATCACCACCTCCAATGTCCCCATCCGCCATCGCCACCGCATTTTCCGCCACCGGAAACCCGCCACCGGAACCAGCAACCTCGATCCCCGCCATCACGGTGGCTTCACAGCTCGAAACGGCGGGTCCGCAGCTCCCATTCTTGCCATCACCGAACAGAGCAGTGGGGGAAACAGAGGAAACAGGGGAAACAGAGTGTTCCACTGCTATCTCTCTGTACAGCTCTTGCATCACCTCCTCCACCATTTCTTCCTGAAATGGAAACTGAGCGGTTTCTCCGAAGTTAGGTTCTTCTTCAGCGAGAAGCTCGAGAAGCTTTGCGGTGAGAGCTGCTTCTTGTTCTGCAGAGTGTGGACTCTGCTCCATGAAAGGCCAAAGGGAGAAAGAAGATTTGGTAAGACAAGTTGGAAACGGAGGAGAGTGTGGTGTGAAGGAGTTTATATATACCTGTACAAGTAAATAGGATGAGGTATCAAAAGCGAGGTGTCACGTCGGAATCATAGTTCATGGAACGTGGCAAATAGTGATGGTTTTGGTAGCTACCCGTCCATGTTTGATCGAAAAAATGTTTGATTCAAATTTCACATTAATTGGTTTTCCACAGAAGTTTTTTTTGTCAAATCAAAAAATTATTTTTATTTGTAACCAAATTTTTTTTTTTATTTTAATTAAAATTAAAAAATATAACTGCTGACATGTGATTGGATGTCATGTCAAACATATTCACACTCATAGTAATACCCATTAATCTCATTTATCACATAAAATATTAAAATGATAATTTATTTATTTTTTGGATTGATTTAAACATGTATTCAATTGATTTTTGTCACATCAAAAAATCATTTTTATTTTAATTAAAATTAAAAAATATAATTGTTCGGCCATATGTGAAATGTGATTGGATGTCAGGGTTAAAAATATTCACTCCGACAGGAATACCCATTAATCTCATTTATCACATAAAATATTAAAATGATAAATTTTTTATTTTTTTTGGATTGAGAAAACAGAATAAAAATATTTATATCATCAGTGCATTAAATTTAAACTCAAATATTAAGTATAAAAATATTTAAAATATTAATTATGGATCGTAATTAATTGAGGAAAAGAAATTAAGCGTACTTTTATTATAAATATATTAAGTATTCAAACTACTTTCTTTGTACCTTATTATAAGTTGTTTTTGTAATTTTTTTCCCAAATTAGAAGCCACTTTACAATAAGTATGAGGCGTCTATTATTTTACCATGTTTACCCATATATTTAATACTTAACATTCCTATTTTCCAAAATATTACTTCATTTCCAAGACCATTATCATTTAGAGATAGTGGAACATTGATATGGACATAGATTTTAAATAAAGGTGATTTGAGAAAATTATTAAAATAAACTACAAATTTATTGCTAGTAACTAATATAAACCACTTTTCTTAATCCTAGAGAATTAGTTAAATACAACTTATAATAAGAGACAGATAGAATAGTTAATAACACAATATTAACTGTTAATACGTATTTAAAAAAAATTGAATTTTTTCTTTAAAGGAAACTATAAATTACAAGTCACAATTAATTAATTCTGGGAATGAGAAAAGAAGCTACTGATAATAAATTTTCACAAAAATTTATTAACATTTCCAATCAACATTTATTTAAAAACTAACCATCCATTCAAAAAAAATGGTTAGTTTTTTATTCATCCATTAAAAAAACTAACCATTTTTATTAGTTAATCTCTCTATTTTAATTATCTTTTGAATTTCTCATGAATATTTCATCTCAAAGTTTATAACTTTTCAAAATCCCACTTTTTTAAACATATTAAATATGAGTATAAGTTTAAAAAAAAATATAAAGCTATTTATATTTATATTTAGGAATAGGAAAACTCTTAAAAGTAACTAATGATAGCATTAATTATGTTGAATTTTTTTTTTGATACTCTAGAAAATTAAAAAAATTGAATGCACAAAGTGAAATTTAATATTGAGAAACGCACATTTCAAAATTAAAAAAATTGAATGCACAAAGTAAAATTAAAATCATACTCCCTTCATTTCAAAATAACTATCCTCCACTAAGGGAAGGAACACACATAGAAACGCAGTTTATATTGTTTACTTTTTAAAACATCTTATTTGATTTTAGAATTTAAACTTTAAAGTGTATTTTTATTTGCCCTCATTTATTTATTTTACAGGAGTATAATGTCGAAAAATATCAATGAATGCACCCTTAAAATTTTATGTGGATAGTTATTATAAAATAATTTTTTCGGCAAAGTGAAAATTTATTTTGATATGAGTGGAGTATTATTAAGTATTGAAATGAAAATTTACTAATTAAATTACACAAAAATTAAATTTAAAAAAAATATTTTAAATGATTAAACTAATATATTATTGATATAAAATAATAAAGTTAAGAATTAAAAAGTAATAACGAGAAACCTAATTATAATCTATTATATTGATAATTTTATAACTGTTTATTTGATTTTATAATTTTATGTGTATGGTAATTTATTTAGAACATTAAACTTATTTAATTTTTAAAATTTAATTACATAAAAATAATCCTTAAAGTTTTTCAATGACATAAATTGAGAGAAAGCATAATTACAGCATCAAATTACTCCTAAAGAAAAAACTAATATTAAATAATATTTGTATTATTAGGTATTTCAATTATTAAATATTAACTTACTTATATGTAATTAAATTATCAGATATAAATATATTTCAGAACAATGATAATTATTAAAATTAACTTGAGTAAAATTTGACAACATTTGAATGGCACTGTAAACTATTGAATTATTAAATAAAATTTAAATTATCAACTTTTACAATTTATTTTAAAATACAATTATGAGTAATTCACTAAGTTTCTCGGTGCAAGGTATCCACTTTCGAAAGCAATTTTGTTCGAGTCAGGAACATCCACATCATAGTGGGGCTAACTCTCCCAACGAAGTTTTTTTCATCACAAGTCTTGAATCCGAGACCTTGGAATTAAGTCTCTCACACACATAATATTAGAGTTTCCTACAGTCATTGAGCAGGTTAAAACAACATTGTTATTTTTTCCATATTACTATTTCTACAATGTAATTTTAACAAATATTTCATAATTTTTAATACTGAATATATAAGAATGCATAAATTACGCTTAAAATATTGTTTCGGATAAATCATTTAAATTTATGGTCACACAAATTTAAAACTGTATTCATATAATTTTATAAGTAACATTGCATAAACATTCGCAACACATAGTATAATATCTATTATTGAATTAAAAATTTAATTAATCTTCATTTGTTAATATTCAATATTAATTTATTATTATATCAAATAATGTTAGAATATGAACAATGCCCTCGAAGGATAGCTCAAATGGAAAGAGCTGGAAACATATGAGTTGGGTAGAGGGAGGTCCAAAGTTCAATCATTGGCAAGTAAATTTAATGCTTCTCTGGTGGGTCAACCAATCAAAGTTGATACTTCTCTGGTGGGTCAACCAATCAAAGTTGATAAAAATACCTTATAGGTTCATCGAGGCAAATTCACTAGACTTTATGTTGAGATTGATCTCCCGAGACTGTAGTTGATTTTTTTTTTTTTTGGCATTAAAGGACAATGGTAAGGTTGAATTTGAGGGCCTACATCTATTGTGAGCTAATTGTTGGTGTTGCGGACACTTGGCTAGGAATTGTGAAGTTGTGCTCAATAGTCATCAGCTCAATAGTCATCAGGGTCAGGCGGTGACAGTTGCGTTTAAAAGTCAAGATTGTAAAACAATGGCAGGTTTAAAAATCAAGGCCCAGATCACCCTCGCAAGTCACGTGACAAAATTCCTAACAACCCACTAGTTCCAATAGTGCAACCAAAGATCCAAGCCGGAGCTAATCATGAGGCTGACATTATTTAGGAGTTAACCAGAGGATCACAAATATTAATGGGGATCGGCTCAACGTGTCAAGTCCATAGACAAGGATAATCATGACGAATAGAATACAAGGGAAATTAATGATAAGAACAGTTTTTTTATTCTTTCCAATGATTAGGGAGTTGACGATTCGTTACAGAAATAAGCCTATGACGTGATAGGCTATATGGACAAGTTCATTTTTATGCCTGGGCCTCACATAAATTGCCACTAAAGAAAACTTCATCGGAGAGCTAAATATGAGAATTCTATAAACAGAGAAAAAGTAACCAAACTAGGAAATATGGAGGGCCCCCACATTCTACAATTTTATTGTATTTTTCCTTCACCATGCCTCAAATTCCACCAGTTTCTTGTCTCTCTTCTCCAAGTTGGGAAGGACCACGTCCTATATGTGACGAGCTAGAGACGCATCAAACATAGGCTGAACCAGAGAGTTCAAACGATATGCGACTTAAGACTTGCCAATGAATTCCTTGTCAAACTTAGTAAATCATAGAGCATTTATTTGATCAAAGTTCTTTTATGTCGTGAAGGTCAAATAATTCCACACTAAAATCACAGCCCGAGAAATCTCTTGATGCACGGGTGGTGACAACTGAGAGTTAGATGAGGTATCGTCATCAATAGAAATCACGAGAACATCATCATAAGTTTGAAGCCTTCATTCAGAAGACTCAAACTAGTGGCTAAGTCACCACCTTGCACAACTAAACCCTCCCCCAGTTCATCATCATTCTAACCAGTCTCTAGGTTCAGTGCGCTGAATTCAATTTCGATATTCGTGCCTGTGTTCAGCAAAACAAAACCCACATTCAAAGTAATTTCGAGGAAAATCTTGGTAGCGGGTAATGCGTTCAAAACTTGCCCAACCTGGATAACCAATTAATTCTCCACAGCCTTAGAAAGCACCAAAACCTCCAAAATAGTAGCAGAAGCTCCCATTTTCCCACATAATAAGTATCAGTAACATAGCATAAACCAACCAAACATTATACTTCATCATTTTCCTAATTTGGCCTTCATGGTCGCCGCATCCAACTCCAAGAAATCTCAACACTAGAAAAAAGAAGGTCTTGTCACTAGAAGAAGATAAGTAAACACACGGTCGTCCTCGTAAAAATCTATATTTGATGTTTCACATTGAGACACTTTTAGGGCAAAGTGTCCGCCTGACCACGCCACATGATTTTGTAAGCATAGATAGCAACCTGAGAGGGGGGGTGAATCAGAGTTGCACGATTTTCGCCTTATCGAAGCTTGTTACTTCCAAGATAATGATGATCACAAAACGATAGTTGTGATTGCGGCGAAATTAAGGATTGCTTGAAAGTAAAAGATGAAGGGAAGAGGAAACCACACACAAGATTTTATCATGGTTCACCTTCTATCCACCAAATGCTACGTCCAGTCCCTCAAGAAACCCCTTGAGGATTTTTCCACTATGATCAAGATTTCTTACAAGCACTTACACCAAGGAACTTAAGAATTCTTGTCAAACCTCAGATGGCAAACCACCAACTGATGACGCCGAACCCTACGGCGGACTTTGAATCAAACCCGATTCAAAGGACCTTTTCCACTATCACCGAACCCTATGGTGGACTTTGAATCAAACCTGATTCAAAGGACCTTTTCCACAATCACCGAACCCTACGGTGGACTTTGAATCAAACCCGATTCAAAGGAATTTTTCCACAACCATCGAACACTACGATGGACCTTTTTACAACCACCGAAAACCACGGTGAATGAATCAAACCGATTCAAGAGATGAAGAAGAAGATGCCTTTACAATGGTTGATTCAATCCTTTAGACAAGATGGATTGATCTTATTTTGTATGCTCCAGGAAATTACAATGAAGGCTCTTTTATTCTGAGTTTCTCAAAATATGAACAGCATGTGTGTTCTTATGAAAATGAGAGAACAGAAACTCAGAATGATGACTTTAATGAATATGAAAGTTATGGACCAAGTCATTCATGTTTCTGAGCGTCTATGGACTTTATATAGGCACTAGAGGTCGTCCATGAACCATCACAAGGCTTCCCAAACGTTATGAGACACATTGGTTCATGAAATAACACATCTGTCAACCTGGTAATCGATTACAGAAGCCTGATAATCGATTACACTAACCGTTGCAGTACATGAAGGTGGTAATCGATTACTGCCTTCCTGTAATCGATTACACACAACCTGTAATCGATTACAGATAGTCCGAAACTCAGTTTTAACCATCTCAAGCCCTAATTGAGTGTTCCTACCAAGTTTTACTTGTGAGAACATATTGTACTCAATTAGTTGATCTTTTATGAGCCTTCAAATGCAATATTAACCTTAATAAAGCATAGCACACTAAGTTAACAAGACTTACTAAAAGCAAGAACCTTGATGATTGATTTTGACGTTCTGAGCCAGTTCTTGAAGTCCTTCCTTTCTTTCTTGAAGTCTTCTTGAAGTCTTCCTTTTCTTTTCTGAAGTCTTTCTTCTTTTTGTGATGTGTTTGTTTTCATCAAAACTTCAGCCGAGTCCAAGGACGAGACCTTCTTCACAGATTTTTTTTCTTCGAATCGTGAACACACGGTCGTCCTAGGAAGAAGGGTGGAACTCTCTTCACGGGAACTACAAGACAATAAGCATACTTGAAATCACGGTATGAATCCATGTATGCCACCATAAAGACATAACTAAGTTCCCACTGAAGACTTACCCAAGCTCTTCCACAATGGTCCGAGTTCGAACAACTTGGAACGAAAATAAAAAAGGGTAAGGAAGGTCATTTACGTCCTAAGAGCTTGCAAACAGCCTCGAAGCCCTCATGTACGCCCAACCACCGGGTGAAATTGGGAAGGGGAAACATCAAGTTTGAGCTGAACTTTCATCTTGAACACTAAGAAGGGATAGAGAAGACCCAACTTATTAATGGGATAAATGTGCATTTACACCGCCAAGCTCAGAACAAAACATACCCGATCACTCAGTGAAGAAGAAAAGTCTTCATAATCATCCTTGAAATCAAAGATGATATAGGACAGTGTGAGTTGATCCTCATTATCTCTGAAGTATATTGAAATGACAACTTCAGCACATCAGATACACCCATGGGTACTCCCCACACTCGGGAGGAACCTCCAACATTTGTTTGCCTTTATTGTGACAGATCACCGAACACCAATCTACATAGGATTCACAAGTTTCAAATCCCAAACTTAACTCATTGAATTATGAAGAACTCGATAAATGGAAAGGGGGAAACTGCTAGGTGTGACACTGGCGCGATCACTAGAGGGAAGCTGATCGGTGTTACCTCTTCTCGTCCCGAAGAGGATCACAATGGTAGTGTTGGATTTTTCGTGAAGTGGCCGGAGCTGGTATGAAATGACAGTTACTGGTCAATGCTCCCTTGCGGGAAAATTCAAAGGTACGGGGCTGATCTTCCTCACAGCTTCTGGATTGGGTTTTACAGCCTAAAACACCTAAGTGAATGTTTTTTTGGTGTTAGAGCCAATGCAAGCGTGATTTCAAGTATCTCAAGGCACCAATGAAGAAGCTAGAATTTGTCATGGTAAGTTTAACATGGAATGGAGAAGTAGGATTTTGACACATGGGCTTCAACGTGGATCCACGTTGCGTTCAATGAAAATTCAAACGCACACTAAATAACTACCTTGTGATGATTCTAACACTATTTGGTGATATTCACCATGGTTTATGAATGATTTTGGGGTGGAAATGAAGGTAGGATGGTGGTGGCTTCTCGCCAAAAATCATGTGGAAAGGGAGATAATGGGAGCTTGCTCTTTAGGCTTTGGAAGAGTTAGTGAGAAAGGGTGATTTGGAAAAATTATTAAAATAAACTACAAATTTATTGCTAGTATCTAATTTTAACCTCTTTTCTTAATCTAGAGAATTAGTTAAATACGACTTATAATAAGAGACGGATAAAATAGTTAATAACACAATATTAACTGTTAATACGCTAGTATTGAATTTTTTCTTTTAAGAAAACTATAAATTACAAGTCACAATTAATTAATTCTCTGGTACTACTGATAATAAATTTTCACAAAAATTTGTTAACATTTCCAATCAACATTTATTTAAAAACTAACAATCCATTCAAAAAAAAATGGTTAGTTTTTTTTTCATCCATTCGAAAAAACTAACCATTTTTATTAGTTAATCTCTCAACTTTATTTATCTTTTAAATTTCTCATGAATATTTCATCTCAAAGTTTATAAATTTTCAAAATCCCACTTTTTTAATCATATTAAATATGAGTATAAATTTTAAAAAAACATATAGCTATTTATATTTAGGAATAGGAATACTCCTAAAAGTAACTTATAAATAGAAATTATAACAGTAAAAACATTTAATGATAGCATTAATTATGTTGAATTTTTTTTTGGTACTCTAGAAAATTAAAAAAATTGAATGCACAAAGTGAAATTAAAATCATACTCCCTTCATTTCAAAATAATTATTCACTAAGAGAAGGAACACACATAGAAACGCAGTTTATATTGTTTACATTTTAAAACATCTTATTTGATTTTAGAATCTAAACTTTATAGTGTATTTTTATTTGCCCTCATTTATTTTTTTTATAGGAGTATAATGTCGAAAAATATAAATTAATGCACCCATAAAATTTTATGTGGACAGTTATTATAAAATAAATTTTTCCGCAAAGTGAAAATTTATTTTGAAATGAGTGGGGTATTATTAAGTATTGAGATCATTCTAAAGCAAATTTACTAACATTAAATTACACAAAAAGTAAATTTTTAAAAAAATATTTTAAATGATTAAACTAATATAATATTGATATAAAATAATAAAGTTAAGAATTAAAAATTAATAACGAGAAACCTAATTATAATATATTATATTAATAATTTTTTTTCGAAAGATTAAATATATATATATTAAGAAGGAATATACACCCTAGAGAAGCGGCCGACAGCCAAAAAACAGCCTCCTCAACAGATACAGAGAGGGAGGACAAAGCCAACACCACAAACCAACAAAAGGATGAACAAATCCCAAGCGCAACCAAAAAAACAGAGAAAAATCCCAAAAAACAAACAAGTCACAAAGAAAGGACCCTTCCTATGTGATTCTACTTTCCATAATATGAGCCGCTATCTGCTTAACTTTTTATTTGATTTTATAATTTTATGTGTATGGTAATTTATTTAGAACTTTAAACTTATTTAATTTTTAAAATTTAATTACATAAAAATAATCCTTAAAGTTTTTCAATGACATAAATTGAGAGAAAGCAAAATTACAGCATCAAATTACTCCTACAGAAAAAATTTATATTAAATAATATTTATATTATTAGGTATTTTAATTATTAAATATTAACTTACTTATATGTAAATAAATTATCAGATATAAATATATTTCAGAACAATGATAATTATTAAAATTAACTTGAGTAAAATTTGACAACATTTGAATGGCACTGTAAACTATTGAATTATTAAATAAAATTTAAATTATCAACTTTTACAATTTATTTTAAAATAAAATTATGAGTAATTCACTAAGTTTCGAAAGCAATTTTGTTCGAGTCAGGAACATCCAAATCATGGTGGGGCTAACTCTCCCAACCAAGTTTTTTTCATCCGAGACCTTGCAATTAAGTCTCTCACACACATAATATTAGAGTTTGCTACAGTCATTGGCCAGGTTAAAACAACATTGTTATTTTTTCCATATTACTATTTCAACAATGTAATTTTAACAAATATTTCATAATTTTTAATACTGAATATATAAGAATGCATAAATTACGCTTAAAATATTGTTTCGGATAAATCATTTAAATTTATCGTCACACAAATTTAAAACTGTATTCATATAATTTTATAAGTAACACTGCATAAACATTCGCAACACATAGTATAATATCTATTATTGAATTAAAAATTTAATTAATCTTCATTTGTTAATATTTAATATTAATTTATTATAATGTTAGAATATGAACAATGCCCTCGAAAGATAGCTCAAATGGTAAGAGTTGGAGATATATGAGTTGAGTAGAGGGAGGTCCAAAGTTCAATCATTGGCAGGTAAATTTAATGGTTCTGTGGTGGGTCAACCAATCAAAGTTGATAAAAACACCTTATAGGTTCATCGAGGCAAATTCACTAGACTTTATGTTGAGATTGATCTCCCGAGACATGTAGTTGATTTTTATTTCTTTTTTTTTTTAGGCATTAAAGGACAATGGTCCAAGGTTGAATATGAGGGCCCACATCTATTGTGAGCTAATTGTTGGTGTTGTGGACACTTGGTTAGGAGTTGTGAAGTTGTGCTCAATAGTCATCGGGGTCAGGCGGTGACAGTTGCGTTTAAAAGTCAAGATTGTAAAACAATGGCAGGTTAAAATCAAGGCCCAGATCACCCTTGCAAGTCAAGTGACAAAATTCCTAACAACCCACTAGTTCCAATAGTGCAACCAAAGTTCCAAGCCGGAGCTAATCATGAGGCTGGCATTATTTTAGGAGTTAACCAGAGGATCACAAATATTAAAGGGGATCGACTCAACGTGTCAAGTCCATAGGCAAGGATAATCATGACGAATAGAATACAAGGGAAATTAATGATAAGAACAGTTTTTTTATTCTTCCCAATGATTAGGGAGTTCACGATTCGTTACAGAAATAATCCTCTGACGTGATAGGCTATATGGACAAGTTCATTTTTATGCCTGGGCCTCACATAAATTGCCACTAAAGAAAACGTCATCGGAGAGCTAAATATGAGAATTCTATAAACAGAGAAAAAGTAACCAAACTAGGAAATATGGAGGGGCCCCACATTCGCCAATTTTATTGTATTTTTCCTTCACCACGCCTCAAATTCCACCAGTTTCTTGTCTCTCTTCTCCAAGTTGGGAAGGACCACATCTTAAATTCCTAACAACCCACTAGTTCCAATAGTGCAACCAAAGATCCAAGCCGGAGCTAATCATGAGGCTGACATTATTTTAGGAGTTAACTAGAGGATCACAAATATTAATGGGGATCGGCTCAACGTGTCAAGTCCATAGGCAAGGATAATCATGACGAATAGAATACAAGGGAAGTTAATGATAAGAACAGGTTTTTTTTTTTTTTATTCTTTCCAATGATTAGGGAGTTCACGATTCGTTACAGAAATAAGCCTCTGACATGATAGGCTATATGGACAAGTTCATTTTTATGCCTAGGCCTCACATAAATTGCCACTAAAGAAAACTTCATCGGAGAGCTAAATATGAGAGTTCTTTAAACCGAGAAAAAGTAACCAAACTAGGAAACATGGAGGGGCCCCACATTCGCCAATTTTATTGTATTTTTCCTTCACCGCGCCTCAAATTCCACCAGTTTCTTGTCTCTCTTCTCCAAGTTGGGAAGGACCACATCTTGTATGTGACGAGCTAGAGACGCATCAAACGTAGGCTGAACCAGAGAGTTCAAACGATATGCGACTTAAGACTTGCCGATGAATTCCTTTTCAAACTTAGTAAAGCATAGAGCATTTATTTGATCAAAGTTCTCTTATGTCGTGAAGGTCAAAGAATTCCACACTACAATCACAGGACGAGAAATCTCTTGATGCACGGGTGGCGACAACTGAGAGTTAGATGAGGTCTCGTCATCTATAGAAATCACGAGAACATCATCATAAGTTTGAAGCCTTCATTCAGAAGACTCAAACTAGTGGCCAAGTCACCACCTTGCACAACTAAACCCTCCCCCATTTCATCATCATTCTGACCAGTCTCTAGGTTCAGTGCGCTGAATTCAATTTCGATATTCTTGCCTGTGTTCAGCAAAACAAACCCCACATTCGAAGTACTTTCGACGAAAATCTTGGTAGCGGGTTATGCGTTAAAAACTTGCCCAACCTGGAGAACCAATTAATTCTCCACAACCTTAGAAAGCACCGAACCCTCCAAAGTTGTAGCAGAAGCTCCCATTTTGCCACCTAATGAGTATCAGTAACATAACGTAAACCAACCAAACATCATACTTGATCATTTTCCTAATTTGGCCCTCATGGTCGCCGCATCCAACTCCAAGAAATCTCGACACTAGAAAAGGAAGGTCTTGTCACTAGAAGAAGATAAGTAAACACACGGTCGTCCTCGGAAAAATCTATATTTGATGTTTCACTTTGAGACACTTTTAGGGCAAAGTGTCTGCCCGACCACGCCACATGATTTTTTTCTCCGATCTCCATATGATGATCGTCCTAGGAAGAAGGGTGGAACTCTCTTCACGGGATCTACAAGACAATAAGCATACTTGAAATCACGGTATGAATCCATGTATGCCTCCATAAAGACATAACTAGGTACCCACTGAAGACTTACCCAAGCTCTTCCACAATGGTCCGAGTTCGAACAACTTGAAACGAAAATAAAAAAGGGTAAGGAAGGTCATTTACGTCCCAAGAGCTTGCAAACGGCCTCGAAGACCTCATGTACACCCAACCACCGGGTGAAATTGGGAAGGGGAAAAATCAAGTCTAAGCTGAAATTTCATCTTGAACACTAAGAAGGGATAGAGAAGCCCCAACTTATTAATGGGATAAATGTGCATTTACACCGCCGAGCTCAGAACAAAACATACCCAATCACTCAGTGAAGAAGAAAAGTCTTCATAATCATCCTTGATATCAAAGATGATATAGGACTGTGTGAGTTGATCCTTGTGAAGAAGGTCTTGCTCCTGACCGTGGCTGAGGTTTTGATGACGACAAACTCATCGGCAAAAAGAAGAAAAGAAGACTTAGAGGAAACAATGCTATATAGTTCAACATTTACCTAGAAGTCTTAGTTTAGGTGAGTTATGCTTCTAAAGGCTTCTCAAAGCATAAAGGCTCTGGATATTGGACTTGAGTGTAATCGATTTCAGCTTTCTGGTAATCGATTACACCTAGGCAAGTAATCGATTACTTCTTGCTTGTAATCGATTACATGTTTGAATTTGAAATTCAAACTGCAACAAATTTTAGTGTAATCGATTACCTAAGTAATGTAATCGATTACACACACGAAAAGTTGCATCTTTTCATGAACCATTGTGTCTCAAACCTTTTGGGAAGGGTTGCATTGGTTCAAGGACGTTTCCCCTTGCCTATATAAAGTCCATTTGAGTCCAGAACACAATAACACATGAGAATACATCATTAGGTCAAAGCTTTGTCAAAATAGTTCATTCATTAAGTCTTTTAGCACTTAAACTTTCAAAGAGCCTAAATTCTGAGTTCATGATCTTCATTGTTAAAAGAACACTCTAGTTGTTCATATGTTGAGGAACTCAGAATCTTATTATGCTTAAGAGCCTTAAAGCATAAATTCTCATGATTAATCCACTTGTATGTAAAAGGATTGATATAGCCAAATTGTAAACTCTTCTTCATCTCTTTCTGGTAGATTGAGTATTCACCGTGGGTCTCGGTGAAGGGTTGTTGTTACTGAAAGTGGTGTACTTTCAGGGTGTTGATTGAAGGTGGTATAGCCTTCAAGGTCTGAAGGTGGTTTGCCTTCAGGAACTGAAAGTGGTGTACTTTCAGGGGCTGTTGAAAGTGGTATACTTTCACAGGTGATTGATAGAAATTCTTAAGGTACTTGTAAGAGATTTTTATCAATAGTGAAAAAATCCTCAAGGGATTTTCTTGAGGGACTGGACGTAGCCTTCGGCGGATAGAAGGTGAACCAGGATAAAATTCTGTGTGCGAATTCTTCTACCCTTCATCTTTACTTTCAAGTAACGCTTATTTCCGCTACCCTTCACCCCCCCTCTCAGGTTGCTATCTATACTAACAATCCTCGTTATCTCTGAAGTATATTGAGATGACAACTTCAACACATCAGATACACCCATGGGTACTCCCCACACTCGGGCGGAACCTCCAACACTTGTTTTCCTTTATCGTGATAGATCACCGAACACCAATCTACATAGGATTCACAAGTGTCAAATCCCAAACTTAACTCATTGAATTATGAAGAACTCGACAAATGGAAAGGGGGAAACTGCTAGGTGTGACACTGACGCGGTCACTGGAGGGAAGCTGATCGGTGTTACCTCTTCTCGTCCCGAAGAGGATCACAATGGTAGTGTTGGATTTTTCGTGAAGTGGGCGGAGCTGGTATGAAATGACAGTTACTGGTCAATGCTCCCTTGCGGGAAAATTCAAAGGTACGGTGCTGATCTTCCTCACAGTTTGTGGTTGTGTTTTACAGCCTAAAACACCTAAGTGCATGTTTGTTTTGGTGTTAGAGCCAATGCAAGCGTGATTTCAAGTATCTCAAGGCACCAACGAAGAAGCTAGAATTTTTCACGGTAAGTTTAACATGGAACGGAGAAGTAGGATTTTGACACATCGGCTTCAACGTGGATCCACGTTGCGTTCAACGAAAATTCAAACGCGCACTAAATAACTACCTTGTGATGATTCTAACACTATTTGGGTGATATTCACGATGGTTTATGAATGATTTTGGGGTGGAAATGAAGGTAGGGTGGTGGTGGCTTCTCGCCAAAAATCATGTGGAAAGGAAGATAATGGGAGCTTGCTCTTGTGGCTCTGGAAGAGTTAGTGAGAAATGAGTGGGGTATGAGAGTTTCACTACATATTTTGATCATCTTTGATAATGACAAAAATACACAAGAAAGGGGGGTTTGAATTGTGTGTATGATTTTTCAAATCTTTTTCGAAAAATAACAATTATAAGTTTGAAAGATTTTTGTTAGTGAGTGCAGCGGAATTTAATCTAAGACTGAAAAGTAAAGCACACAAGGTATTTATCCTGGTTCACCCCCTTAATCGACAGGGCTATGTCTAGTCCTTGGCTTCACCAAGATTTTCACTATTTTCACAATATAGTACAAGTATTTTCCAGGACTTCTCCCAGTATTCTGATCACTACTCCTTTACAAGTATTCTATCAGGACTTCTCCTTTACAAGTATTAGACAGGACTTCTCCCAGTTCTTTTTCAAGAAGGTTTGGTGTCTACAAGGTCTCTTCGATAAGAGTGGGTAGAAATATGAAGAACAGATTACAGAGAAGATAAACAAATTGGTTCTCTGAAGGGTTTGTGTGAATGAGAATGAGAGTAACACTCTTTGAAAGCTTCACACTAGTTGACGACTTAACTCAGGTAAGAGATAACTTGAGGTTGCTGAGTTTTTGGCTTAGTAAATAAGATTGCAGATGATGAACTTAGAAAGTTTTGAATACTTTGATACGTGTATAAGTCGCCAATTTGAATTCGATGCCAAGTCCTCTATTTATATCTTTAGTAGGATAATCAATGTGAGCTTGCTAAAGATTTGAAAATAGTTCCGTTTGAATTTCTCCTCTATTGTGAGTAACGAATACTTCTGCAACTCTGTTTCAGCATTGAATGCATTCTGCTATGCATTTAATGCATCTTTAATGGCGGAGGTTGTCATCGTCTGGCTCTTCAAGGCTTTCTGCCTTAAGCTTTAACTTTTGCATTTAATGCTCCTGCATGCCAGCTAAGGTAGCCATTAATGATTTGAGCATAAGATTTGAATTTGAACGTTGAGGAGATACGATGATCAGAAAATCTCGCCGTTGGTTCCGTAAAAGCAGCTTGATTTAAGGAATAACAGAGGATTTGAAGAAACGAGGAATAAAGTATTGATTATGTCCTTTTCGCCATTAATGTTCTGAAGGGATAAATAGTGCTTGACAGCTAAGCCTGGGTTGGACAAACGATCTCCTCCGAATTTTCGTTACACGAACTCCAAAGTTACGTTGTTGTCAAACAAACTCTCTGACAGAGTTTCAGGCGCACTTTCCTTCAAATGGGTAATCAAGTAAACCCAATGATTAAGTGACCAGACGTTCTTCTCAGTCGGACGAACTCTCTGAGGAAAACGTTCTCAACTGGCGGACTGATTTGTAGGAGCTGTAGCCGGACGAATTCTTCCTCTTTTCTTTGCTTGAAGATCTGCTTTTGATAATGCTTTGTAAGGGTCTATGCAGTTTTTCCTCAAGTAAATAAATATTTCTGAGTTGAAAACATTTAAGAAGTTAGGAATTCTATCTCCAACAAGATCAAGACTTAACGAAATTTTTATTCATCAAAATATAATAATTCATTAAATCATTTGAATCTAACAATCTTCATGAGTGAAGTTGGACCACTAAGGTTTGTTGCATGCTACTCATGTAGTGTGACTCTACTTTATGGACTGGTAGCTTGATTTAGTGAGTTGAAGGGTTTTTTTTTGGAATGATTAGGAACATTATTGGTGATGTGAAGATGAATAGTGAAGGATGAGTGAGATTGTAGATCCCCTTGTGTTCTAGTAGGACGGAGCCGCCTGAAGGCCATCCTTCTGACCATCATTCCCATCCTCACAAACAATTCTCATGAGTGATTGGTCGATTTAGGTTGATTAGTAATGAAGTTTTAAACTTTTAATTTTGAGTTCTCGAGTTTTTTTATTCAAATTCTACCACGGTTTCACATCACTTGAAAGTTCAAGTTTATCTTTTCATAAATAATTCATATTTAATATAACAATTTGTGTTAAATTCCAATATAAGAATTTCTATTAGATTTTTTTGTTCAAAAGAAATTCCATTGCTTAAAATAGTACAATTGTAAGTTTTTTTTTCTTCAAACAATTGTATAATGTAAGACTGTTAATTTAGACCAGTTCATTTACGGGCCACTGTATGTTAATATGTTTGTTTTGTGTTGGGCTCATTCATTTGCGGACTGATAAATAAATTTGTTGGCTTAGCCTAGCGGGAATGAGCTCCATGAGCCTACTCTTTACAAATAGAAAAGACCAACAAGGTTTTATTATTATTTGACAAAAAAAAAGGTTTTATTAAAATAAGTTAACCCATATCGAATAAAATTTCTTGTGATAATCATAAACTAAAAATTAAAATGCAGAAGTGGTATATTCTATTTTACATTGTCTTATAAATTTTAGAAATAGCATCACATATAGTAAAATATAATGCATAATAATATAAAGAGAAAACCCTATTTTAGTTCGAAACATATGTATCATTTATCAATTTAGTCCTTTCAAAATAGATTTTATGAATTAAATATTTAAATTTAAAATATCCAATTTTTTATCCTTTCAATTAAGTCATAAATAGGTGAAGGGACTAAAAAATTGTGCATTTAAAGTTTTAACTATCTATTTTATAAAATTTATTTTTAAATGACTAAATTGATAAATGATAATCTATTAGGGACTTAAATGGGGTTTTGCTCCATTATAAAATAACAAAAGAGGACATGTAGTAATAAATAAAGTAAAGCGTGACAATTATAATATTAACTGATAAATATTAGAAATAAAAAACAATTAGTATACATAGAAGATTCATCTTAAAATGGGTTGTCCAATGATACATCCCTTTTTAGGGCATTTTTTTTTAAATAATGTAATTAAAAAAAAAATTAACAAAAACAGTTAAAAGAAAATTAAATTGCAGAACTATGGCACTTTGTGCCATGTCGGATTCTGATGTGGCCTGTGGAAGGGGGAGTCGCAACACCCCATGCGACTTGCGTCCTTGGAAAGAGCAAGTCGCAGCCTTTAATGCGACTTGCATGTGCAGGGGGGACAGGGGGACAGGGCCAGAAGTCGCGTCTAACCAAGCGACTCCCAAGGCCTGGAATCGCGTCCGAACAAGCGACTCCCAAGGAAGACTCACGTGCATGAGTCGCATTTTTTAAAAGTGTGTATCGCACCTAAGAGTGCGAAATGGGCCTCCAAATCGCACTTGTAGGTGCGAAATAGTATTTTAAATTTTTTTTTTAAAGCAGCAATCTGGCCCTGAAAAAGGAATTTCTAACGGTCTCGGATGGCGACGGGCTGAACTACAAAGTTGAAGAGAAAAAAAAATTAATTGGACGCTTATGGCTTCGCCATAAGCCCGGTGTCCCGAAGCCAAATTCCATCGTTTGCTATTTTTTTTTAATTTTCGAAATTTTTTTATTTCACCATAAATTTCTAAATATGTCAAATAGACTAACTGTGGTGGTCCCATAATTTTTAAAAATCATTTGGGCATTTTTTGAATTTTTTTAGATGTTTTTTAAATCACACTCCAAGATGCGAATAATAACCAGGCTTCGTGGTTCACTTCGAAAATTCGTGTTCTCTATCGGAATGAGGATTTCAAGGTTTCTTGCTTGCCCCTTCTTTTACATGATAACATAAAGGGAGATGACAATGAAGTGGATGGAGAAAAATGTTGATGGTGATGAGTTGAAGAAATTGGAGTTTTGAAATTTTTATGATTTTTTTTTTATGACATGCACGTGAGTCGCGCCGTCATACGCGATTCCAGGCCTTGGGAGTCGCTTGGTTAGACGCGACTTCTGGCCCTGTCCCCCTGTCCCCCCTGCACATGCAAGTCGCATTAAAGGCTGCGACTTTCTCTTTCCAAGGACGCAAGTCGCATGGGGTGTTGCGACTCCTCCTTCCCCAGGCCACATCTGAATCCGACATGGCACAAAGTGCCATAGTTCTGCAATTTAATTTTCTTTTAACTGTTTTTGTTAAATTTTTTTTTTAATTGTATTATTTAAAAAAAAAATGCCCCTTTTTAGATTTGGGACCTATGATTTCTCAAATTCTAAAATAGTAACTAAAAAAAATTCAACAGAACGGGCTGGATTGGGCTTAGTTATTAATTATTAATATAAATTCATGCTTACCAGCCACCACTAGACACCACCGTCGACTTTTATCACCGTCCGTGGCTATGAGCCGATTGCAGCTTCCTTCCACAGCCATCACCACCTACCTTAGAGATTTGTCGGGTTCTCCTTCGATGTTTAAAGTGCATTGACACAATTAACAAATTTCTTCCATGAAACGTACTAGCATAACACTAACTTATTTATATCAAGGCAAAGTGAACTAAATTGGAATAAATGAGTTGGAGATTTGAAACGTTCCAATTGTCTTTTGTATTTTTTTTAAGCTTAAAATATACTTTTTGCCCCTGATAATTTACACAGTTGCAAATCGTACCTCATCAAGTTTTTTGTCACCAAATGTATCCCTCTGAATTTTGAGATGAGCACTTTAGGGAGTTCCGTTTGGCGCCACCCCTATTGCGGGTGGTGCCACCCCCTCTTAGCAAAAATACCATTTTACCCCCTAAAAAAAATCCCCAACATATCCATCATCTCTAACCTTCCACCACCACCCTTTTTTCTCTTCTCTCTCATTGTTTTCCTACCACCACCCCTCTCCTCTTCTATACACCATCTCTCAACCATCCCTTCACCTTGTGACCACCACCCCCATTACCATCACATTCCTATTTTCTCCACCAAAGCTTATCTCCATCTTCTTACAAAACTTAATTCCACCATCAACATTCAAATTCATTCATCACCAATCCACCATCACCCATCATCTTCTTACACGTTCGTCGCAGGTCGCACTTGGAGGTACGTTTCTTCACCCTTCTCGTTTCCTTTCCGACTCTGATTCGTGTGTTTTTTGAGTTTGGGTTTCCCGACGTTAAAATCGCACCTAGAGGTGCGATTTTGACACTGGTTTGTTTTCGCACTCTTAAGTGCGATGGAAATATATTTATTGGTCGCACTTGTAGGTGCGACCAGTGATTAAACTTGAAATTTTCTGAGTTATTGTGATTTGTTTTCTGTGGCATGTCAGTCATGCAAGCCATTCAGTCAGAGGAGGTTGACAAGATTGATAGTCGGGACGATGTAGGAAATGATGTTCATGGGAAAGAAATAGTTATTGGAGTGAAGATTGAAGATGATGGTTTAAAACACCCATGTGCTAATGAATCTTCGGATGCTTTCCCAGTTGACTGTACAAAAGCATTTACCACTGATAAGGTTCGTAATTGTTTTGTTTTGCGCTAATTTGTTTTTCTCTGTCTATTGCACAGACAAATGTCTTAGGTGTTTTTATGCTTTGCAGGTATTCCAAACCCGACATGATCTCTTTGACTGGGCTCGCGAAGTAGGGAAGGAAGTTGGTTTTGTTGTTCTAACTGCGAAGTCTGATTATGGAAGCGTAAATAGAAAAGAATTCCTGACTCTTGGTTGTGAGCGTGGTGAAAAATACAGACCGTACAAGGGGAAGTTGACAAATAAGAGCACTGCAACAAGGAAGTGTGAATGTCCCTTTAAGCTAAGAGGAAGACCTAGGAAGGCTGACGGATTGTGGAGGCTCAACGTGTTATGTGGTTTTCATAATCATGCAAGGGCACAATCATTAGTCGGACACGCATATGCTGGACGATTGAATCCTGAGGAAAAATAGATGTTTTATGACATGATGGAGAACAGAGTTAAACCAGGACAAGTGCTTGTTGCCTTGAAGGATAACAATCCCCAGAATCTGACCACGATAAAACAAATATACACTGCAAGCACGTGGTACAAGAGAACAAAGAGGGGTCCGTTGACTGAGATGCAAAATTTAATGGCGTTGCTAGAACGTGACAAATATGTTTATTGGCACATGAAGGACGAAGATACAGGTGTTATTGAAGACATCTTCTGGTCGCATCCTCGGGCAATAGAGTTGTTTAACATTTTCCCGAATGTTGTGCTCATAGATAGTACCTACAAAACCAATAGGTACGGGTTGCCGTTGCTTGAGATGGTAGGTGTGACCTCAACCAACATGACATTTAGTATTGGGTTTGCCTACATGACTACTGAGAAAACACCCGATGTGGTGTGGGCGTTGAAGAAACTGAGGGGGTTGATTGACAAACAGGAAAATTTGCCAGGTGTGATTGTGACAGACAAAGATCTTGCATTGATGGCAGCTGTAGAAGACGTCTTCCCTACTTCAAAGCACCTGTTATGCAGGTTTCACATAAGTAAGAATGTCAATGCAAAGTCTAAGTTGTATTGTGACAAAGGTAAATGGGATACAGTCAGAGAAGCATGGAGTAATCTTATGGATTCTATTTCTGAAGAGGAGTACGATATCCATCTGCAAGAGCTAGAAACGATATGTGAGCCTTTTCCACAGTTCATATCGTACATTCATAAGACGTGGTTGGATGATCACAGACAAAAATTTGTAAAGTGCTGGATTGATTTTGCTATGCATCTGGGAAACACAACAACTAACAGGTACACATAGATTCAAGTAATTATTAGAGGTGTATGTTTTGCCAATTGCGTTTCATACCATTTGTGTTTCATGTACGCAGGGTGGAAGGCGCTCACGCAACATTGAAGCTTATACTTAAAGACAGCAAGGGTGATCTGTGTTCTTGTTGGACAGCGATGAACAAGCAAACCGTGCTTCAGCATACGAAGATTATGTCTTCTTTCGAGCATAGTATCTTCCTTAGGGACCACAAGTACAAGGTCAGGTTTTTCAAGAACTTGCACGGGTTTGTATCCAAGAGAGCGCTTGAATGTCTTGCAAAGGAACGGGTTAGAGTTGGCCGAGTGGGAGTTGATAGTTCTTCTTGTGGTTGCACTCTGCGGAGAACGCATGGGTTACCTTGTGCGTGTGAGCTTGCAAGGTACACATGTGTGCCATTGGGTTCAGTTCATTATTTCTGGAGGAGACTCTCATGGGCAAACGTGGATCCGTGTCAAGATCCATCGAATGATTTGAACCTGAAATCAGAAATTGATGCTATTTGTTATAGATTTGACAATGGGGTTCTTCACACCAAAAAGGCAATCAAAGAAAAAATGAGAGAGTTTGCATTCCCTAATGCAACATCAATGTGTCCTCCTCCTGTTAAGGTAAAGACAAAAGGTAGGACAAAGGGACAGGCAAAAGGATCCACTAAGCGTAATCCTTCTTACTTTGAACTTGTGGATGATTATATGAACTCTATTCATGGTAGAAAATCCACAAATCCATCAGTGAATACAATGGCCACCGTTGTCGGTCCATCCCCGCCCGTTCCTAAATGGCCAACTACAAAGACAAGCAGCGGCCTAAAACCAACCCCTAAAAGAGGCCGTCCAAGGAAGCTGAAAGAAGTAACATTGAAGGAGAAAATGCCAAGCAAATTCCATGATCACATAGCGGATATAGTGGATGTCGCCGGTGATGGTAATTGTGGTTTCAGGGCTATATCAGCTTTGTTGGGAAAGAGTGAACAGCTATGGCACGAGGTTCGCACTATGATGGTTCAGGAGTTGATGACGAGGGAAGCAAAATATACAGCCATGTATGGGGAAAAATTGTCACAAACCATTATGGAGGCATTGATAGTGGCCCCTAGGGAGATGGTCACCAAAAAAAAGTGGTTGACAATTCCAGACATGGGATACATTGTTGCTACAACATTCAATGTTGTTCTCATTACCTTGTCCAATTCTGGCTGTTCGACCTTTCTGCCACTAGCAGGACCAGTACCTTTGATACACCAAATTATTGTGCTTGGCCATGTTAACCAAAACCACTGGGTCCAGGTATTTGAACAAACTGTTACATCTTTAGTGTGATGTTTGGTAGTTTTCAGTCATTGAATACGGGCTTATGTTTGCAGGTGAAGCTAAAGGATGGACATCCTGTCCCACTAACTGCACCGCAATGGAGATACCATCGCGAGGGAAATGCTGCTGCATGGGAATTTCCGTATTTGGATCGCATGGCCAAATATCAGAAAGAGCTAGAGGATCAACACAAAGGAAAAGAACAAATTGTTATTGACCTCACAGTTGATGGATAAAAAGTATTTTCGTAGTAACTGCAAATTGTAAACTTGAAAATCATATATTTTGGGTTGTATATATTTTTGAAATACTGGCTGAAATCGTTATGCTTGATTGAATTGGTTTACAGGTTTTTTTAGTTTACAAACACCAAATTATGCAAGTTTTAAGACAAGTCGCACTTGAAGGTGCGATTTAAACACATAAATCGCACCTCAAGGTGCGAATAAAATAAAAAATACTAATTTAAATAATTTAATGGTGTATCTTTTATGTCGCACTTGAAGGTGCGATTTAAACACTTAAAATCGCACCTCAAGATAATCAATAGTAACTTAATTAATTTTTTGGTGTATTTTTTAGGTCGCACCTCAAGGTGCGATTTGAACACTTAAATCGCACTTCAAGGTGCGAAAAAAATAAAAAATACTACATTAAATCACTTAATGGTGTGTTTTAATAAATGTTTTATTTATGGTGTTTTTAGATGTTCATTCACCAGACACACATGCATTCACACATTACATCGTGCAAATCAACATTCAAACATTCGATCGTTCAAATCGGGTACAAAGCCACAAAGGTCTCAATCAAAAACATCAAATTAAACAAATAACAAAGCCACAAAGGTCTCAATCAAAAACTTCAAATTAAACAAATGACAAAGCCTCAAAGGTCTGAAACATCACATTAACACAACTACTGCCTAGTCCTAGAGATTGAAGAGCCTTGGGTACTGCTTGACTTCGTCCTCCTATATACTAAATCTCCATGCAAGCTCTGGCCGACGATTGCCTGGAGGTTTTGATGGGCAACCCAAACAGCTGACCCTTCGGGGGGTGCCCCTGAGCTCGTCGGGTCCATGGCCACGTCCAACCACTTCATTATCAATGCGAATCTTCCCTGAGATATGAACGTGTCAGACATATATCAAATTAACATTTTCCATTCATGATTAACAAATTAACAAGTTAGTATGACTTACAGCAGCAGACGCCGTGGCAAGCTCCCTCGTCTCTGGTGGTATCATGAACAGATACGAATGCTGACGATACCAAGGGAAATAGTCTGGAGACGTCTGAGACGGTGAAATAGCACGATGGGATGGGCGGATCATAAAAGGGAGATACATCAACCATGCTTGGTCAATCTCTTCACACGAAGGTGCCTCAGTCAATGGTGTTGGAGGTATGGCCTGTATGTACCCAAACTGTCGGAGAACTCTATGTGGCTGGTGCGGGTGCATTATCCCAGAGCAACGTAGCCACCCACAGTAGAGGGATATATCATCAAAAGCCCAGACATTCCTGTGATCATCATATGGAGTCCAAGAAATGATATCACCTGAAATATCGTCTAAGTTGGCTCTCTTCTGAGAAATGGCCCCGTCTGCCTTGGTGCATACCCACTTCATAGCCCTTGGCATGTTCTCCGTGTACGCCTGATTCAGCTTCTTAGGAAACAAGGAAGCTGGAAAGTGCTCGTATATCCATGCCTAATAACAAATGCAAAATCATAAAAACATGTCAAACATATATACTATATTCATTATGGGTTTGTGAACAAATACAATAAATTAGGACATATACGAACCTGCAACAGTGTGGTGTAACCGGACATCGACAATGTGCTCCTACGATTAGCAGCACTTAAGCATTCGTACATGAAAGCCAACCCTGCAGTCCCCCATGCAAAGTTTCCAATGCTTTCCAAATCAGCCACAAGTGATAGGAACCAAACCTGTACCTTGGTCCTGGTCTTGTCAGAAAATAGCGTTATGCCCAAGAGACGGAGCATGTACGCCTTGGCGGCAGCATCAAAGTGTCCCTTCTTAAGTTTCGTATCAACAACCTGTTCCAGCCAGCTAAAACGAACAGATTTACCCTTAGTGAGTAGTAACTCCTTGTTTGCTTGAGTTTCGGTCACACGCAACTGCGCAACAAGAACAACAACACACTCTTCACTGTCTAGTACGGGTAAAGTGAAGAAGCTGCCTCGGACCGGTATGTGCAGGAGAAATGCCACATCATCCAATGTGATTGTAATCTCTCCACATGGAAAGTGGAAGGATGAGGTCTCAGGGTGCCACCTCTCCACGAACGCTGATATCAGACCTCGGTCGTATGTGGTGTATCTACAATCAACGAGAGTTGCTAGACCAGACCTAGCTAGGATGCCGGCAATGTATGCATTCCCCCCAGTGACATCCACCCTCAGCCTCTTCTCGTGATTGTACAATCTTAATAGAGACCTATCCGGTATGTTGCCGTCAATGTAAGATCGCCAGACCCTCCTGGCAACATGGGTGCCATAACTCCGCAACACTTCCAGATTGATCGGTCCACCTGGGAACGAGGTCAGCTGCTTGTCAGCTTTGTCAATCGCATGTAGTCTTCGTTTCAGTTCTTTCTTGGCCCCGTCATCACGGACCCCATCTTCATTATCATCATCATCCTCCTCATCCTCGCCACCATCATCAGCGTCACTATGATCCTCATCATCATCACCTCTTTCGCCCTGACCACCCTCAACGTATTGCATCTCCTCTGCCTCCTGATCATCGTCAATGTACCCTCCTTTCTCATCGAACTTGTCCCGCCATTGCTCCTCCTCCTCATATTCAGCTTCATTATATGACGGCTCCTCTACAACCGCAACCTTTGCACGCCGCCTACGATGCGAAGCATGGCCTCTTCGGTGGATGTCGTCCTCTTGGCTTTGTGCATCATCAACATCAACCGGGCGACCTGTGTAACGGGTCCTAGCCATTTCTGAAACAACATCACCAAATTACAAACGGTTAGCCATAAAAACTCAAATCAAGTAACACATAACACTTAGATTTTTACAAAAATGCATAACCATAATCTAACACTAAAATCGCACCTGAAGGTGCGACCTTAGCTACAAGTGTATTCATAAAGTGAAATCGCACCTCAAGGTGCGAATATCACTCAGAGAAATCGCACCTATAGGTGCGAATTTCACTCAGAGAAATCACACCTATAGGTGCGAGTTTTAACCAGACCTGCGAAACACAAAAAAATCACCCAACACCTGGGGCAAGACCACTACATACAACAAAGGACCAGGAACAAGCAAACTAAAACATCATAGTAAGCCCTCGATGAAAAACAAAAAGGAAGAAAACAAAAAAATCAACATGCAAAACAGAGTATATAGCAAAAACTGAGTTGAAAAAGAAAGAGGAAGAAGGGGTAGTACCTGATCTTCTATTGATGGAGGAAATGCAAAGATTCAGAAGCAGAAGAGAGGGTTGTGTGTAAAGGGGAAGAAAATGGAGAAAAGGGAAGGAGAGGGGACTAGGATTCGACTACAATATGTTTGTGGGTGGGTGGTTGTGTGGTCGTGGGTTTTAAACCCCGACACACGTTTTATTTTATTTTTTAAATTTTAAAAAACATCGCACCTTTAGGTGCGATTATAACATTTATTTCGCACCTAAAGGCGCGAAACTAATAAAATTAAAACATAACAATATCGCTCTTTCATGTGCGATTTTAGGCCATATATCGCACCTTAAGGTGCGAATAATAACAAGAACAGAACGACCTTGTACGAAATTATTTCTTTTTGTCTTATAGAGCATACCCACTTTGATTTCTAGCTTCTCCCTTCCCTCAAACTCAATATAAAGGTAGATGTGATGAAAAAGGGGGGGGGGGTGAAATGGTGATGATGATGAGTGGAAGGGGATGGATATGGTGTGTATGGAGGGAATTATATTTTTGGATTTTTTTTCAAAAGTTTTTTTTTTTGTGAAAAGGGAAATTTTGGAATTTTGAAAAATAAGGGGTGGCGCCACCCGCAATAGAGATGGCGCCAAACGGAACTCCCAGCACTTTATACCCTTCCGTCAGTGTGCCCTTAAAAAATTAACGGAAAGGCTGACGTGGCATGCCACGTCATTAAATGAGTATCAGAAATTAGAAAAAGGGGTGGGAGAGATTCGAACACAAGACCAAGTAGTGGCAAAACACACATTTTTCTAGTTGAGCTACACAATCAATTAGTAATATAATGAACAAAATTTAATTTATATCATCGATCTTAACAATAAAAGAAAAAAAAAAGAACTATACCATCTCCATCCCTCTCTGTTAATTTTGATGTTTTGTGTTCGATTTCCTGAAAGCCATTTTATTGGGATCTGGGTTATGCTTTATCATGTTTAGAGCAAATGGAAAAAAAAAATCAATAGGGAAATCAATTAGATCATTGGTTATATTATATGTATGGAAGTGATGTAAAGGAAATGAAGCATGTGAGTTTGATTTTGAATGTCTCTGGAGGTTCTTCAATGTGGAATTTCAACATATACTCTTTGAGTGGTTCTACAAAAGAGTAAATAGGTTTGCATTAACTGAACATTAGAGATCTTATAGCGGGGAAGATAGCTGGATGTCTGGATGTGAGGTTTACTTCATTATTATTGATGATTTAGAGAATAGACATTGGTTAATTTATATACATAGCTCAATACCATGAATTAAATTTTGATAGCTGGATGATAGCTGGATGTCTGGGTTTTCAGTTTTGATGATGAACAGATGTTGATGGTATAGTTCTTTTTATTTTCTTTTATTGTTAAGATTGATGATATAAATTAAATTTTGTTCATTATATTATGGCTTAATAGCCACTTTGGTCCCTCAGGTTTCACGATTTTGCATTATTGGTCCCCCTTGCATTTTATTAGCACCCAGCATCCCTATAAGTTTAAAGAAGTTGCAAAACAGGTTTCCGTTAGCCTTCCGTCAGGAAACTAGAAGGAGAGAGAAAGAGGCTGAATGAGAGATTTGGAAGAACCTGCGTTCTTCTTCTTCTCCAACGGCAAATTGTGGCTGTTATGTTCATCTTCTTCTTCTCGTGGGATGCTCTGTTCACCATACAAATTTGATTTTGGTTTTTTTTTTTTTTTCTTCTTTCTGACAGTTAACAAATAGTATCATCAAATTAAATTAATAGGAAAACAAGAAGCTGGAACCTGGAAGCGTAAAATGTAAACATGAACAAAACAAGCAAGAATCATCAACGTACTAGGAAAACTAGAGGCATAAAATATTAATTTTGGTTCACCAACAGGGGAAAATATTACACTTTTTATAGGGTTAAAAGGAAAACAAGAAGCATAAAAAGTCATTAATTTAGGCCCCTGATAGTTTCTAAAATGTGATTTCAAATAAACTGTAGTAAGAAAACTATGAAAGAGTGTAGTAAGAAAACTATGAAAGAGTTTAGTTTTCAACATTGTTGAACTTCTTCCTCAATCACAGGTTTAGTTTAGTTTTCACACACACACACAACGAAATTGAATGGAAGCAGACCATCTTCATTTTTTTTGTAAAATACTTACTATTTGAAGCTACAAGGTGAAACAAATAGATTTAAAATGAAAGAAAAGAAATTTTTCCCAAGAAGGAGAATGTTTCCCTTCCTCAATCACAAGTTCAAGGATAAGGAGGTACAACAAGAGAAAACTATGAAATAATTTAGTTTTCAACATTGTTGAACTTCTTGCCATGGAAGAGAGAAGAGTAAAGTGAGAAAGAAAATGATATTCTTTTCCAAACCTATTTGAATGGTTCAGATTTGCGTTCTATCTACTTCAAAAAGTTTACAGAACACAGGGAAGAGATAGAATACCTCACCTGAACCTATTGCTCAAATCACAAAAACCCAGAAATAGAACACCTCACCTGACTGAACCAAGAAGCCTCAACCCTCATAAACCACCAGTGAGACACCATAGCCCTTCAACCTCCGAATCACCAACCCAAAACTGCCAAAGCCACCCTCTGCCACCTTGACTCTCCCCAGATAAGTCTAACTCTACAGAATCATAACCAGATAAGAAAGGATGAAGAAGGGGATAAAATCAAAAAATCAAATCAGTCCAACCGGAGGTCCGCTCGCACCGCCGCGATTGATCCAGCACCACCGCAAGCCATCACCGTCACTCTCACGCAGCCGTTGTCGTACCCTTCGCTCTAGACCTTGTTGTTTGAGTCGTCGCCTGCCAGATCGTAAACGTGGCTCTGCACCCTCGTTCCATCTCGCCACGGTCGCCGCTGCAGAAGCCTAAGCTCGTGAACCAACCACCGCGCCGCCACTGGTGTTCACCATCACCATGCCTCGTTGCACATCTTCCCCTTCACGCTCCCATGTCTCAAGGTAGGCAAATTGTGGTGTTCTGTTCATCTTTTTCTTCTTCTGGTAGCCTTCCCCTTGTAGCCGTTGGAGAAGAAGAAGAACGCAGGTTCTTCCAAATCTCTCATTCAGCCTCTTTCTCTCTCCTTATGGGTCCCACTTTACCAAGAAACGTTAGTTTCCTGACGGAAGGCTAACGGAAACATGTTTTGCAACTTCTTTAAACTTATAGGGATGTTGGGTGCTAATAAAATGCAAGGGGGACCAAGAATGCAAAATCGTGAAACCTGGGGGACCAAAGTGGCTATTAAGCCTTATATTATTAATTGATTGTGTAGCTCAACTGGCAAAAGGTGTGTTCTGCCACTACCTGGTCTTGTGTTCGAATCTCCCCCATCCCTTTTTCTAATTTCTGATACTCATTTAATGATGTGGCATGCCACGTCAGCCTTTCCATTAATTTTTTAACGGCACACTGACGGAAGTGCATAAAGTGCTCATCTCAAAATTCAAAGGGGTACATTTGGTGACAAAAAACTTGGTGGGGTACGATTTACAACTTTGTGAATTATCAGGGGAAAAAAGTGCATTTAAGCCTTTTTTTTATCTCAATGGTGTACTGTTTGATGGTATTCTTTTTTGTTTTTCTTTCTATTTTTAGGTCAATTATTATGTTTATTGATGGTTTAGAGCTGCTAGCTTCAGCAGTAATGTGTATTTGTGTTGCTATATTGCATAGCTTTTTCTAGATTTGATTTTATTAACATGTAAGTGTCTTTTGACTTGACTTATGGCTAAATGACCCTATGATTAATCGGGTCATTTAACCCCATATCCACATGAACCAGTAAGATTGTGTCATTTGTTTTATTTATTTCCACACCATTTTTTAATTTTGATTTTACTTTTCCACCTCAATTAATTAATTCAATTAATTAATGTTTTTATTTAAATGATTTTATAATATATATGCTAAATAACATATTTGTATTTAGACCCCACTTGAGAAAAAGTTCTTATTTTCCACCCTCACACCCACCCCCACCCCCACCCCTACCCCTACAACTTGAGACCTGGACATTAGAAACCACCCCTACACAGCTTGTACCAGTTTGTTGAGGCTACCATTGATGGAGCAGCACAACGAGGTTTCTGTGCTACCAATGATGTCAGTGGCTGATAATGAGAATTGCAAACCCATGTCACCACACCCATGTCCGTTTAGGGTTTTTGTGGAGGTGAGAGAGAAAGCACGCACCCACAGAGGAAGCTCCAAAATTTCTCAACATAAATTGCTCGTTTTCTCAACTGGTAAGAATGGTTTCTGATTCTTCGATCGTTTCTTTCGCTCGGTGCAATGAATTAAGACACCGAAAATGGAAATACAAAGTCTCAAAGAAAGCATGAGGGATGAAAAGAAAAAAAATCTAGAGCTAGAAATGCAGTTGAATGAGTTTAAGGCTTGTTGTACTTGTTGCGAAGGAGGAAAAGTAAAAACTGATACTGAAGATTGTTCATCAGTGGGGATGGGGTGAAAATGAGAACTCTTTCTCAAGTGGGGTCTAAATACAAATATGCATATATATATATATATATATATATATATATATATATATATATATATATTATAAAATTATTTAAATATATCACAAGCCATCAAGGCAAGGTTTGGATACCTTAGTTTATTCTCCTTCTAATATTACAAAAGATCAAGATTTGGATGATATTGAGAAGAAATTCTTGGATCATCCAAATAGGTATCCAATTCGGTCTTTCCCACTTGTGATACATGCTGATTCTCATATGTGATAAATCTCTACATAATAACCAAGACACAAGAATTAATGAATTTAAAAACTAACTAAAATTAAAATAAATAAAGGCTAAATAAAAGGAGTAAGCAATACTTACATTCAAAACATTGTTGGTACAAGAACTACTAGGTTGAGATGCATTAAAAATGTCACTACTAGTTTGGCTCTCTGGTGTGTATTGAGTTGTACCTTCACCAAAATTGTGGACATACTCATTAAATAGAGCATACAACTTTTGTTTGATAATCCTCATCTTAGTTTGGCGAGCCATTGCATCAAGTCCAATGTTAGAATAGCAAAAATTCAAAAATGAGAGGATCAAGAACGGAAGCAAGTGCAAGAATAACACTGTAATCACTCCAATACTTATCAAATTTTTCCTGCATGTCATATATCATGGCCCTAATCACCCCATCCTCATGAGTCTTGTTCTCAACCAATAAACATTGAATAGTTCACACTTGCATGAAATACAAATTAGATGTTGGATAAGTGGATCCGGAAAACATATTTGCGATATCATAGAATGGAAGCAAAAGAGCACAAATTTTTTCTCCTCGTGCCCATTCTTCATGAGTAGGGAGAGAGGTGTAGTTTGAATCATCTAAAGCAAGATCCTTAAATGCACGTTGACATGCAATGGCACTTTTAAGCATCAAGTAGGTGGAGTTCCACCTAGTAGCGACATCCAAACGCAAACCAACCTTTGTATCCTTATCAATACCATGTTTCTCCACATAAACTTTAAAAGCATTCTTTCTCCCCTCTGTTGCCCTAACATACTTGATGCTTTCTGTTATTTTGGATAAAGCCTCATTAGCAACTTCCAAACCATCTTGAACTATAAGGTTTAGTATATGTGCACAACAACGAACATGAAAAAATTCACCACGACATAACAAACCATTATTATTCAGCAATCTCTCTCTCAAATACTTTTCCATCTTGTCATTAGATTTTGCATTATCCTAAGTCAATGAAAAAATCTTTCCCTCAATTCCCCGATCCACCAAAAAATCATTCACAATCTTAGACAACTCTTGCCCAGTATGTGGAGGAGGGAAATGACAAAAATTCAGGATTTTACTGTTAAGTTTCCAATTTTCATCAACATAATGAGCAGTCAATGAAATATAACCAGCAGCAGTACAAGAAGTTCACACATCAGAAGTCAAACATATTCTACTCGGAACTTTAACCAACACTTCTTTCAATTTTTGTTTATCTCTCCCAATACAAGTTAACCACATCTATCGTGGAAGCAAGTCTAGATGGTATCTTTACTTCAGGATTCAAATATTTCAACAACTCTCTAATTCTCCTATATTCCACAAAAGAGAAAGCAAGGTCATGCTCTATGATAGACATGGCTAACATATCACGCACAACTTTGTTATCCACTTTTCTAGCTCTCAATTTGCAAGCTTGATCAAGCATTAGTTTACCAACATTAGTTTCATGAAACTTTGGAATCAATTTACACACATTTATATGACGCTTCAAAGTCGAAGTTCCATAATCATGACCACCACATACATACTGCCTCCCACAAGCCTTACATTCAGCTCTATTTTTCTCATCACTTCCCATACCAACTGTAGTAAAGTAATCCCAAACACTAGATATGAGTTGCCTTGCTTTCTTCACAGTCTTACAACCTTCTTTGGTCTCCTCAGTGGGATTTTCAGTTTCAAGATTCAAAGGATTTTCATTAGAAGCACCCTCATTAACACTTTGATCCATGACCATTTCATTCATATTGCTATTGGAATCAGTAGAATCAGACATATTTTCAGTTTCAACCTAAATCATATCATAGAAAAACAGAGCCCATAACAGAGCCCATATTATCATAAAACCCCCAAACATAATTACAATTAACAAATCAAACAACAAGATCTTCTCAAGCATCTATAGACTATTATACACAGTAACTATTATTTAGGGGAATAATTTAAGCTTTGATTTGGGTGGACAATCTACTTTGATTCAGGGCACTACTTCTTACACGAAAATACTAGACAATCTACAAACAAGGGACAAAAGACCTTACCAGGAGGGGCGGTGCTGCGAACACCAACACTTAATGATAGGGACATCTAACACTTTTTTTTCAAAAATATCAGTGGTAGTTATTTTGCAGTGGTTTAAAACTCCCACAAAGTGATTTTCTACGTATTTTCTTAGAAATTTTTCTTGCAAATTTTGCTTCGAAAACTTTACATGTGAATTTTTCTTCTTATGTCAAAAAATTTCAACGATTTTCTTACAAAATTTTCCTGCAAAAGTTTTAAAAGCAAATTTCGTAGAAAAACCGCATAAAACTTCGTAGGACCCCATGACATATGTGTTTCTCACGGTTTCAATGTTTGATGACTATTGCTGCACGATGATGGTATTGATAGTTGGTCTTTGAGAACCATATGGTGGTTGTGTCGATGCTTAGAGCTTTAATTTTATATTTTGAACATCTCCCACTTCCAAAAGAAGACTACCGGAGTGTTCTCACGTGGTGGCTCCCCCCATATATACTTTTAACTCTTTAAATTCAAGCAAAAATAATTGATTTGTATGCTTAACCTAGGCACAACCTGATCTTTTATTCGTATTCTTTGAGGCAAGCCATTTTATTTCTTGTCAATACCCATTATGTCATTATCCAATTTAGCTTTTGTTTATTATTTTTTTTCTTAAAAATATGGTGGAACGGAGAGAAAACACCTCTAGACTGTCGGGCAGGGTGTCAGTGGCATGCTGGAGAGGTCAGTAGAGACCCACTCCTAGGTAGGAGCACTAGGGGATCTCCCTGAGCAAAGTGGCCCACCAACCGAAATTTTGCTGACCCCAAGGGAATTCGAACCCAAAACCTATGGTGAGGTTTTGTTTATTATTTTTAATTAAGTATGGTAAAATGGTCCCTGGTATTTGGAATCTGAGGAAGCGACATATGGGCGACACCCACTTTAACGGGGATCGAATTTGCTTCTAAATTTTCTTGCGGGTTACATTCAAATTTTACCTTTAGATTTTCATTCATATTTTCTTACACTATAAAATTTGCAAGAAATTTTGTAGGAAAATTTCAAAGTAAGATTTTGCAAGAATTATTTCTATTTTAGAAACAAATCGCTGCAAAAACCACCAAAATTTGGATAAGGTGACGAAATTCGCATGAATTAGCATTTTGCGAATTATGGCGGTTCCAACCGCCGCAATTCATGGATGTCCATATGACTACCTTGTACTGGGTCTAAAAGTTATTTTCCATGGTAAAAGGATAATATGTAGATTAATTAATTTGTAAGTCCTTAGTGATTGATTAGTTTTATATTTTCACGTACCTACTAGAGATTGTGCTTGTTCCCATTTTAGAAGAGAGTCAATTGATTTCTTAATTGTATACCGACTAGGATTAACCCATTGCGATGCACAGAGTCCTTTTTAAATTTTTAAATTTATATGACAAAAATATAAAGTAACATTAATTTTTATCGTTATAAATATATTATGAAATTTGAATATGCAATGCTAGTTGATATGAGCAAATTAAATATTTCTATGCATTGTTGGAATCTTAAGTTCACTAAAGGTGAAAAAATATCAAAATCGAAAGAAGTTAATAAGAAAGTAGAAAGCAATGGAAAAAATGAATATTTAATTATATATGTGCATATTGTATCATAACTTCATATATGATTTTAGTGTTCTTTGTAATATCATCATGAAAGTACACGGAAACACGAAACAAACAAAAGGTCCAGACAATTTTTATTTTCACACGAGCACCTATAAACAAAATTAAACACATCAATTACAAAATACTTGAACTTTGTAGGATTTCAGGTAGTTTCAGAAATTCATGCCCATTTTGAAACACATTTTCGCCGCTAAATTGGTATCAACCAACCCGGATTTGAATCATCTCATGTGAAATTTCTCTCATGTGTCATTATGTGAGAGTTTTGTGTCTATCCCTCTTGCATTGTCGCTACCTAGACGATCCCAAATCATTGACCTGCCCTTATTAAACATTGTCGAGAGTTTTGTGAAATTCAAATCCCAACCAACCCTTATTAAACATTGTCGCTACCTAGGACGATCCCAAATCAAATGTCAACCTTGCATGCTTCCATCAAGCAGATCATATTAATTGAAGAAAGGTGAAGTCGAAGATGTCGTCTCACCACATATGTAAGAACAGACTACAAATGAAAAATGAAAAGAATTCACTGCATGAACTAAAAAAGGAAAAAATCTAAATTCTTACCAAGGTCTGCCTCCCAAATTTAAATAAATATTTATTTAAATTATTTTAATAAAAATTCAACTTTTAAATATTTATTATGACATTTAAATATAATATAAGTTATTACTATATTTTTAAGAGTTTAATTACTCTACACCAGCCGTGTAATTTTTTTTGAAGAGATGTCATCCAATTTGATTGATTTCATCCACTTTCAACGTCATAACCAAATTACCATTAAAAAAAAGTCATAACCAAATTTGACTTTAATAATAATTAAAATGAAAAATGAAAAAATGCGATTAGATACACATGTAATTTTTTTACATTATCCATATGTATATAAATTAAATTCTATTTTTTAATTGTCCTTACACTCTTTGATAATATATTCATAATTTGATGATTTACTTCTAATTTCACTAAATTCTTATAAACTAACTCACAGTTCGGATGAATTAAGCTAAAATTTCAATAAATTTAAAATAATGAGAAATTAAATTTATTTTAATTATTGTCATTTGTTAAATATTTTGTTTGGATAAATAATTAAGAAACTGGATGAAGAATATTTAATGTGTTAGGGGGTTAGAGAGGAAAATTTGATGGAAGGAATTATTAGAAATTCTTCTGAAAGGGTGAAACTTTAAATCTTTATTTTTGAGTTAAATTGCCCAATAAAATAACTTGATATTTTAAAAAATTTCTTATTTGATATTTAACAAAGTATTTGTATTAATAATTTGAAACTCATTAAAAAGTTCATTTTCAAAATTAAATCCTCCGTTCACATAAACTCTTTTTTTTCATCTTCCTCTTGTAACAAAAAAAAAACTCTAAAATTCTTTTATCTTTTATTCATTGTTTGAATTTTGTTGTTGTCACACATTCTCTTTCTTTATTTTTTTCTCCAATTATTTTAGTTTCTTCTCTTTTTTAAATATTTTCTATTCAACGCACCCAATAGAGTAAAGTATTTAATATAGTTGATAAAAATAAAATTATTTAATTTTTTAGCATATATATATATATATATATATATATATATATATATATTTTGTCCCCACCACCAAAAAGTTATTGATCCATCACTAACTTCAACCCACTATCGTAAGTCGATAGTAGAAGATGAACTAAAAGCTTGCACCATAGATGTGATCCTTTCCTGTATTAGGTGGTTGAATTAAAATTTAACCTAACAGCTAGTTCAAATACGAAAGGATTGCTTCCATACACACCAAAAGGAATCTGAATTTTGAATCCTATAGATGAAGAAGAAAGGAACTTTAAGTTGGAATGAGAAAGAAAATACTCCCTCCATTCCTTTTATTATAAGAGCTAAATGGAGGGGAGTTGGTCGTTTCTTTTTATAAGAAACACATAAAACTTTGTACCATATTAAATATTTTTTCACATTTTTACCCCTATTCAATTCTGAAAATATGAAATTGCATTAATAATGGAAAGAGATTAAAAAGAAATATGTTAAGGACAATTTTGGAAATTCAACAACATTTGAGAACAAATTTAATGCAAAAAACTATACTACCTAACTTTCTTAAGGGGTGTGCAAAGTTGGTTTAACTCTTATAAAAAGGAACGGAGTGAGTAGTTAAGAGCTTCTCCATCCATAATTGTTTATATGAGTCGTTTATCACAATTTCTGTGGACCCAAAATGTCATAGGATATAAGAAACTGATGCAGATTCTGCTCCAACTACGATTTCTTATTTCACTTTTGATTGGGTACCACAATATCTCATCTATTTATATTTTTTTTATTTACACCTAATTTAATTTGAATTTAAATATTAATTCCAAAGAATTTAATTAATATTTATAACAATATGATATAATTAAAGTTTAACATGGTGTTAAGAAAGATAAAAAAAAATACATTACATGAAAAAAATAAGTTGATTGTTTCAGGCTTCACGCCTTTGGGCTTGGCCTAATTTGAATTTTTAAAATTCCATTTGCAGACCATAAAAAAATGAAAAAAAGGACAATAAATTGCCAGCACTCCTCTCTCACTTCCGCAACCCTTGCACTCCTGTCCATCCTCTCTTTCACTTCCTCCGCCGTCGTTTCACTTTCTTTCGTCTAACACCGTCGTCGCCCCCGCATTGGACCATGCGTCTGTTCCTCCATCATGGTCGTGAGCGGTGGGATGCCCTGAAGTGGAGCGTCACCACTTATTTCTTCGACTCCCTCTCGTTCCGCTCACCCTCTCTCTACCTCGAAGAACTTCTCTGGCGGACTCTTCCGCTGCAACGTCCGTAACTTCCTCACCAAGCACACGCTGCTCCTTTCGCCTTCGGCTCTCTTCCCCCGCCTTCGGCTCTCTATCACGTTCGTGGCCTTCGTTTCACTGTAGTGGAAGCGAATCGGGCACCAGATCGGAGCGAATCGGAGTGCATGGTCAGGTTGGGAAACCACGTTGTAGAAAAGATTGCAACTTTTATTTCATCTTCTGTAAATTTTGTTTCCTCTTTGTAAAATCCAAGTTTATTGTGTAGTTTTGTTTTAAATTTTTATTTTTCTTTTTTTATTTGCTTCTTTAAACGTTTTATCTGCTTCTAAAACTGGTTACCATTTAATTTCTGATGTGATGGTTACTTGAAGAATGCCGGCTGAAAAGCAATAAAAGTATAAAAGTTGTGGGTACATTAATTCGTGTACATCTAAACATTACGGACATCTCTGAACACCTTTTTTTTTTCTCCATCTCTTTCTTTCAATTACATCACATCATATATCACACTTATCACTTATCTCTTCTCTCTTCCTATATTTCTCTACCTTAAAAACAACATAAAAAATCTTTTATATGAACAGTAGTAAAATGGGGTTTCCCGTTCAGTGTGATCGAAATTTTGGCAGTTAGTGAAATAGAAAGATTCTTGCAATTGTTCCATCAAAATTTTCTTGCAACTATTTCTTCAAAACTAAAGTTCGTGAAAAAAATTCATCGGTAAGTTTGAAAGTAATTCGTAGAAATTTTTTGAAGCAAAATCCGCACACTTGTATCTCTCTTCACCCAAGGGTCTAAATATCAGGACCGTTTTCCGATTCATTCATCATTATGGAATCTCATTACAAGGCATGAAGTGCAAAATTACAATTGTCCTTTTCCTAGAATACTGGAAACATTAATATACATTTTAGGGTAAATTTTTGCATCAAAGTCGAGGTTATACAGCGGGTGATGATGCTTTGGGACAAGCAATATTTTAGTTTAGGATGAGGTAACATGGTATATTTTTTATTTTTATCTTACATTTTTCCATATTATTTTGTATACCCATCACTTCATGTATACATTCTTTCATGTGACATTTTAATTGTGTTATTTCAAGTTATCCCTTTAAGTCACTACAACATTTTAGTCCTACAATAATAACCTGAGGATGCACATAATAGTGTGCGTCAAGGAAATATGACATTTAAGTTGGGAGAGGCCAAATTCAAAATTTTCAATATAACTCCTCCATCTCAATTGAATGCAAACTTGTGTAGCACAACAACACAAGTCTAAGGAAGGAGAACACCATGGAAGGATGGAATGAAAGAGAAGTGAGGTATTTCCTAAACCAAGGAGACAAGTTCTTGTTCATGAGCTTTACTTGAAGCATAAGTGTCAAGCTCACGATGGTAAACATGCGCTGTGTAGGAGGCAACACACTGAAAAGTTCTTAAAAGGCATTTCAAATCCTTACTTTGTTTTAATTTTCCATTTCCATTTTTAGTTTTTGTTGCTTTCACAATAGGCACGGTCGTGGCACAAAAAGCACAACTGTGGTTATTATTTTATTCGGAAGCACAAACATGTATCTTAAAGATGTACTAGAGGGTTCTATGTGGTCCTGTCTACCTTGATCGGTTGTCTATGGGCCCAACACCATACATAATATATATATATTAGTGTGTGTGTTTGTGCGTGTGTACAATCGTCCACCTTATGGAACAGTTGTGGAGGATCTACAGGCTTGTCAATTGGAAAGTTGGGGGAAGCACGATCTTCGTGCACCCCATTTCCTCCCTCAACCTCCTCTAAACTCTCAAACTCTCTGAATCACACTTCAAGCCTTTCATTCATTCCTATCATTTCAAGTAAATTTTCTGAACCCTAACTTGTGTTTGTTCATTATTTCTAGATTATATGGACAATGCAGTTGGTTAGGAATGATTAGAGTAACTTTGAAGAGTTGGAATTCGGATGGTCAACCTTTTCAACATTGAACCCGACCGCGCCCACGGTTGGCACGGTCATGCATGAAGACCTTACATCTTTTAACCTTAAGCATGCCTTTGCAGAAATTTGACATGATTGTGCCCCATTAATGCAATATTTCCTTCATTGAGCACATCCGTGGATGCGGTCACCACGACCGTGACTGTGCTTGGTGAAATAAAAAATATAACACAAGAATGAGGTTGAATTGTGTTTATAGAATTCTTTTTGCGCCCTTAAGAATTTTCTACCTTTGTCTATTAATCTTCAGCTAGCAGGTACTGAAAGTTAGAAAAATCTTAGTCGAATTCTAAAGATTAGCAGGTGTTGAATAGGTTCAGCACAATAGTGTAACCTTCAGAAGATAGAAACTGGTAGTATCTGATGAGTGGATATTATATGATGTTTTTAGGTAGTTTTTAGTCTTTTTATTTTATTATTTTTGAGTCACATATAGGTTTTTTATTATTTTTATGTAGATTTTATATTTATTTTGCATTTTGCATGTAGATTAGATGTTATTTGTTTTTCTAGCTTTATTTTATATTTTTAGGAATTTTTATAGCTATTTTATATTTTTAGGAAAAGCTGGTTTAGTTATCATTTTTGTCCAGGGACCAATTTGTAAAGTTTCAGGAAATCAGGGATCAAAATGTGAAAGTTCAAGAGTAGAGGACTAAAAGTGAAGATTGAGAGAATTAAAGGGCCAGAATTGAAGTGCTAACCAAGAGAGGACCAAAAGTGGAAAAGAAGAATATGAAGCAACTCTCTTCAAATTAGCACATGGAAAATAATGTTGAAGGATTGATGGTAGTGGGAAGAAGGTTTCAGAATTGATTAAGGGCTGAGTAGTGGCTTTTTATGGCATTCAAAACCCACTACCATGAAGAAGGAAGAAAAACTTGAAGATGAAGAAGCAGCACCCAGCGCTGCAGCGCTGGGAACCCAGCGCTCAAGCGCTGGGCCTCGGTCTGGAAGTGGGATTTAATTGCGGAGGCCAGATTTTTGCTATAAATAGGGAGGCAACTTGCACTTGTAAAACACACCTTCTTAGAATACAACAAGTATTCTCTCTTTCTCCCTCTTGAGCATTGTTCCTAGGACTTGTGGGAAGCCATATTTGAGCTCCTATCCAGGGTAATTCAATGACTCCTTTAGCCATGCTTGGCTAACTTCTTCTTTAAGTTTCTTGGGTTGTAGTAGTTTATATTTATGTCTTAGTTTGCTTTTACCTTTCTGAATATTACTTCTATTTCATGTTTTATTTCCTTGTTCTTCATTCATCTTGTGTACAAAAGATCTTTTACTTATTACTTATACGAATGGAAATTGGTAAGTAGTAAGGGACCTAGGATTTAAAAAAGGTTATAAGTATACTTCACTAAGGAATTAGGAAGGACGTAACTTTATGTTGGCCTGAATTTCTTCTTCATCTTCTTCTCTAGTTAACTAAGTTGCAAGGAATTGAATTTAGTAATTAGAAAGAAAGTTCTACAATGTGTAAGGAATTAACTTGTAGATACACTAGGCTATAGCATCATGAAATTAGATTTAAAATTCAGAAATTAAGTAGGAGCTTACTAGCATATTATATAGACTATGTAAACCAACCCAAGAAGCTTATTCTTCATCATCTTTTTCTTTTCTATTTTATTGCTATTTCATGTGCTACCTTAAACAAACTTTCAACAAATACACCTTTTTAATTTTTCTGTTTAAGTACTAAACTTTATATTAATAAGAACACCTATCATTTGGGTTCGATCTTTTTATTACGCGATAATTAATCGTACACTTGCGATTTTGCTATCAAGTTTACAAAATTGTGGGGTATCTTCGTTTCCTCTCTCCTAGTCATCCTAGAGGCTTTGTTTCAGCCATTCCTTATTGCATCGGCTAGCTCGCAACAACTTTCTCCTATTTTCGTGGGAACGAGCCCACTAACTATTTCTGCACGTGGAAAGCTTCTAGAAACCTGATGACTCATCCTACTTGAAGCCTATGTTTCTGCATTTTCCCTGAATCTTGTCTTTGTGCACTCGATTTGCTTTGGCCGATCACTTGTGCCACCAATCGGCTAAACCCACTCAAATTGGATGATGTTTTTCGACCATGCTATCCAATTGACTCGAGTGGATCTTTGGCTTCTAACTTGTTGTTACAGAATTTTAGGTGCCAACACATTGCCCCCCTAAATTCTCGATTTATCTGTTAGAGATGGATTAGAATGCAATGATGAATTTTACGGCTTTCGAGGCAGAAACTGTTCTCATTCAAACTCCTTATAAAAAAATTTGAATTCCCATGATATGTCGTTACCCTTATCACCTCATTCCTTCTTTATCACGCTTCTTCCGGATTCCCCTACAAACCCTAGCTGCACTCTTTGATCTTCCGACTTCTCCATACACCATGTCTTCCTCTAGTGATTCGCAGAACTGCTCTCACTCTCAGGGAGGTAACTCTTCCTCCTCGTCTGATTCGAGACCTCCTTCCCCAATTTCCATTCTGATCCCGCATGCAACCGGTCCACCTCCATTGACCCGGCCACGTTGAGAGACTCCCTGCCTGTCAGTGATCACGAACTTGATTCCCCTTGATGACCCAAAGAAATTTCTTCTCGGACTTGCTGCCAGAGAGCTCGAGAATGACAAAGATCCTTTGGATTATTACCTTGCTTGAAACTAAAATCGGCTCCCCATTAATGAGCCATGGTTTTCCTTGGGGCGATTTTCAAGCACTTGGCGTGGCTAGCCTGATGTCTCCATAGAATATCCCCAATGGGTCAAGCAGATTTCTCAAGTCAAGAAACCAAATTGGGAGGCTTGGGGAATTTATGACATGATCATTGTTTCTAGTCATGAAGTCCCCTATCACCCCGATCTTCTGTTCGGCTTTACTGGCTTCTGGTCCACTGCCATCAATGGGTTAATCTTCCTAACAGGGATGTTGAGCCCTACCCTGTTGGATGTGGTGAATATTCTTGGCCTTCCTTCCATCGGGGAAGATTTTTTCCTCTCAGCACACAGCTACTCAGGCAAGTCGATGGACCTCGGTGTCCAACTTGACATAAAGCTTAGTCAATACCTTGCTTTCCTACAGCGACATGCACGAAACCGAGGGGAGGTCATTGAAGAGGAGCATAACTCCTTTATAATGTATTGGCTATGCAAGTACTTCATCAGTACTTCTTCTGTTGCCATCACAGTCGAAACGACTCATCTTGTCTCGGCCATCTAATCCGGAGGTCGATTTTCCTTGGCTCTGGCCTTCTTGGCCTGCTTTATTGGAGCATTTTCAAGCTCTTGCAGGTCATCCAAGATGGAGGAAACTTAGAATCGCAGGTTGTGGGTGGACCATTATGGTTTCTGCACCTGTGGACTCTGTTGTATTTTCTTCATTTTCGTCAGAACCCATCGGCTAGTTTGTGGAGCACCCGTGTCTTCGGGAATTGTTTAGCCCAACTCAATGTTAAGCTGAGATCATTGGTATTCGACATGGCTCACTACCTTCTGAGCGTGAACTTCTCAGACCCACGCCATTAATTTCTCTATCTTGAGAGGAACTCACCTATTTGGCCTCAAGACAACTCTGAAGAAGCCCAGATCGACCGTGTGCTGAGCTGGAGCAGTACCCTCACTGTTCGGCTGTTATTTTCTAGCATTAAACCAACGTCTAGTAGTAACTATTGTGCTTTCAAGTTGTATGCTCCCAAATGCTTCACTCGAAAGTTTGGTTTGGTACAAGGCATCCCTGTTCTCCTCACTCTTCCGATGGTGTCCTCTGAAGTTCTCGAGGTGATATTGAGCTCGATCAGGGACTTCGCCTTCGACAGGATGCCGTGGCCAAAATAGAGGCTTACCGCCACAAGACGTTCCTCTTTCTTCCCAAAGCAGTTTCTCTCTTTGTGAACTGGAGGTCATTGGCCACTACTTTCCTTTTCCTAAATGATCGTGGCCTCATGTTGGGGAGCTTGCCCAACATCTAGGGGTATATAGGACCCGCCCCTGTCCCTTGACTCGTCCCAGCCCATGTCCCTTAAACCCGCATCTCTTCAGGTTTAGGGACGGGTTCAAGTTTAAAAATTGAACCCGGTCAATATTTAGGGCCAGGTGAAAGTCAAGTTCAACACATCCCAACCCGTCCCACAAACACTATTTACACACTGACTTCAAAACATGGTTTTGTATATCTTCATTTATAGTCTGGTTTCAAGTGAATATAATTTGTATTCTTTTCTCTAATTAAGTATTTTGTTATGAAAAACTTCAGTTCTATATAGTTTCTTCCATAATTCATTGATTAGAAATTAGTCTTTTTACAGAATGATATGTATTTATAATTCTTTGGTGAGATTTGAATTTGATATTCAGTTTGTCCTTCGGGCCAACAAGGACCCGTTCTTTTGCGTTCTGGTCTATGTTAAAGATACACCTCATCGGGTCTCTCCGAGTCTAAGGACGGGTTTGGGTTTAGAAACTGTCCCTATCAATATTTAGGGCCAGTTAAAAGTCAAGAAAAACCTGACCCATGAACACCCCTACGACAGCATCACCCTGACTCTGAAGGCCCTTTGTTGAAAAGCTCAAAGAAACCCAAGAAGACCCCGTCGATCACTTCAGGTATGCGCAAATCCTTTTTTCTCTTCCCCGTAATCCTTTCTTCTTGCCTCTTGACTGTTTCTTGTCACAGAGCCTACCGATTCTCCCATCATCGACGTTGACGCTCTGGCGGAAACTCCCGAGGAGGCTTCTGCTGGGGAGTTATGGAGGACTTACAACTAGTCCTATGGAAGATCGGCTCGTCCGACAACCATTCTGGCCTCCATGAAGTCTGTCAAGGAGTCCTCTAAGAAATGTCCTGTCATTGAAAATCCTCAATATCTAAAGGTAAGTCGATACAGTTACCTACCTCTTTCTTTGATCCCTATCTTCTTCTTATCACTTCTTACTTTGACTGTCAGCAGACCAAGAAAAAGAAGATGACTAGGGAGAGTTCGGCTGCTGGTGTCGATGGCTCCGATTTGTCCCCTGGGGACTTAAAATGAAGTCAAGGTGAATAGGCCATATCTCCCATGCGCTTCGAATCCCCAGAACCAACAACAAAGACGTGCTACGTCTCATCATTTTATGAAGCACAGTTCTCGGCAGAATCAAGAAAGGACATGCATAATATTATAAGCCTTGTCATGCAAAGTCTTATTGATCGAAGAAATCCTATTATCTTTCAAGACACAGAAAAGCAAAGCTTCGTCTATCCAAGTTGCATTGCTAAGATATAAGAAGAACGTTTGAGTAGTCGTATCATCTGGATACTGAAATGAAGCGTAATTTCAAGTATTGTCTGCCTAGTCATCAAGTGATATCAACCCAGCACAGGAACAGATTGAATCATGCATCAAAGACAAAAGCAATCGTCTGAAGATTCGATTTATTATGAAGAAATACGTCAGAATGCAACATGACTAAAACGTGCTCTGTTTTTCAAAAAAGGAAAGATTTCAAACGAGATTTCAGAATCAAAAAACATTTCTCATGAAAGTAAACGACAAAGAATCATCAATTTAAAGAGGAAGAAAATCACGTTGCAACCAGTCTGAAGAATCAAGGAAATTCGAATCAAATAGCCATTGATACACAATCGGGAATTGAATAACAGAGTTTCACAGAATTGAAGTCGCTCTTACCCTATAAAAGAAGCTCTTGAGCATTCAGAAAAGTACGCCACTGCAAAACATTACAACGCAACTTTTCTTTTCTATCTTATTCGGCTTATATTCAGTTTTTCAGAAATATCTTCAAGCCAAATTTGCATAAAGTTTTCGAGAGGAAAAACAGAGCTTATGAGTCAGATTTCAAAGCAGCCTCAATTTGCAAATCTTTAATATTGTTTGAGAGTCAAACCCATTTCCAAATACTTAGAGTACCCAGAGCTAAATTTCTTCTACTATCACTCTTTTGAGAAGAGAATTCTTTGTAGAAACACTTGTTGTAATGGAGAAGTCTTGTATAATACTTGGTGGTGGGAGGAGTCCCTTAGGAATACTTATTTATAGGAGAAGTCTTGCAGAATACTTGTACTATTCTAGGTTGAATAGTGGAAAATCTTGGTGGAGCCAAGGACTAGACATAGCCCTAGCATTAAGGGGGTGAACCAGGATAAAATCAGCGTGTGCTTTACTGCTTTCCGCTTTATCGTCTTATTACTTTATTATCTACATTGTTATAACTTGTTTAATTTCGCTGCTCACTCTATCATCTTCTATCTACTTTCTAAAGCTTACGAAAAAGATTTTGAAAATTATATAATAGTTTTTGAAAAGAAAGATTTTATAAGCACACAATTCAAACCCCCTTCTTATGTTGGCCCTTATTTTATCAGAAGGTTTTTTTGCTAAGGGAGGACAAGATCGTGGAAAAAATAAGGGTAAATCTGCAGGGAAGAAGAAACGTTCTAAGTCCAAGCAGAAGAGGAACACAGCAGAGTGTTATAACTGCAAGTGTAAATCAGGTCTCGTCCTTGGACTCGGCTGAGGTTTTGATGAAGACAAACATATCACAAAAAGAAGAAAGACTTTAGAAAGGAAAATGAAGACTTCAAGAAGACTTCAAGAAAGAAAGGAACAAAAAGAAGAAAGACTTCACGAAGACTTCAGAAAAGGAAGGAAGACCTTAAGAAGACTTCAAAGAAGACTTCAGAGAAGAAAGACTTCAAGAACCAGGCTCAGAACGTCAAGATCAAACATGAAGGTTCTAGTTTTAAGTAAGTCTTGTCAACTTAGTGTGCTATGCTTTATTAAGGTTTAATTGCATTTGAAGGCTCATTAAAGATCAACTAATTGAGTATAATATGTTCTCACAAGTAAGACTTGGTAGGAACACTCAATTAGGGTTTAAGATGGTTAAAACTGAGTTTTGGACTATCAGTAATTGATTACAGGTTGTGTGTAATCGATTACACAGTTTGAAATTTGAATTCAAACTGCAACGACTAGTGTAATCGATTACACTAACTGCTGTAATCGATTACCAGCACGACAAAAGTGCTTTTTAATGAACCAATGTGTCTCACAACGTTTGGGAAGCATTGTAATGGTTCATAGGCAACCTCTAGTGCCTAATATATGTTGTTTCACGAACCAATATGTCCCAAGTCATTTGGGAAACATTGCAATGGTTCATTAACAACCGTTAGTGCATTGGATGTGTTGTTTCATGAACCAATGCATCCCAAGTCTTTTGAGAAGCATTGCAATGGTTCATGAACAATCACTTGTGCCTATAAATAGTCCATGAATACTCAGAAACAAGTATGACTTGTGCCACAACTTTCACATTCATTAGAGTCATCATTCTGAGTTCTTGTTCTCTAAATGTCAAAGAACACTTATGCTGTTCAATTATTGAGAACTCAGAATTATTAAGAAGCCTTCATTGTAATTGCCTAGAGCATACAAACTAAGATCAATCCGTCTTGTCTAAAGGATTGAATCAGCCATTGTAAAGGAATCTTCTTCTTCATCTCTTGAATCGGTTTGATTCATTCACCGTGGTTTTCGGTGGTTGTAAAAAGGTCCATCGTGGTGTTCGATGGTTGTGAAAAAGGCTCTTTGAATCGGGTATGATTCAAAGTCCGCCGTAGGTTTCGGCGTCATCAGTTGGTGGTTTGCCATCTGAGGTCTGACAAGAGTTCTTAGGGTTCTTGGTGTAAGAACTTGTAAGGAATCTTGTTCATTGTAAATCTTCACTGTGTGATTCAGTGGAGTGGTTCTTCAGAAAGTGGTTTGCTTTCTGGTATAGTGGAAAATCTCTGTGTGATCAGAGGACTGGACGTAGCCTTCTGGGATTGAAGGTGAACCAGGATAAAATCCCTGCGTGTTCTTCTTATCCTTCATCTTTTACTTTCAAGCAATCCTTAATTCCGCTGCAATCACAACTACCGTTTCGTGATCATCATTATCTTGAAAGTAATAACTTCAATAAGGCGAAAATCGGGGCAACTCTGATTCACCCCCCCCTCTCAGGTTGCTATCTGTACTAACAGCAAGCAGGTTGGTCACTGGAAGAGGGATTGTCCAAATATCTCTAACTTTTCAAACATGGCTCAAACTGATGATTCCGGCAGTGAAGGAGATATGCTAAGTGTTTCATCTGATAATTGCACAGGTGCATGGATTCTTGATTCTGGATGCTCTTACCATATGACGCCGCATCGGCAATGGTTCAGTTCGTTTAAGGCGGGCAAGTTTGGATTTGTTTATCTAGGTGATGACAAAACATGTGAAATCACTGGAATAGGGCAAGTCAAAATTTCTATAGACCATGGTGGCTCGCGTATACTGGGTAATGTGAGGTATGTCCCAGAGTTGAGGAAGAATCTGATATCCTTGGGTACTTTATAGGAGAATGGTTACTCCTTCCGTTTCGATGGAGGTAAAGATACTCTGAAGGTGTGCAAGGGTGCATTGATGGTGAGGACGGCAAAGCGTACTGCAGGGAATATCTATTGCTTGTTGGGAAGCACTGTTGTAGGTGATGTTGCATCAGTTGAAACTGACAATGATGCAATGAGGCTCTGGCATATGCCTCTGGGTCACCCCAGTGAGAAGGGGATGATGGCACTTCATAAGAGGAATCTTTTGAAGGGTGTTCGTAGCTGCAAGATGATTTTTTGCAAGTTTTGCACGTTAGGCGAACAGTGTCGTGCCCGTTTCGTGATCGGGAAGCATGAAACAAAGGGAATCCTCGACTATGTTCATTCAGATGTCTGGGGGCCCACTAGGGAGGCCTCCATTGGATGTTCCAGGTACATTGTTACATTCATCGATGACTTCTCTCGGAAGGTCTGGGTATATTTTCTTAAAGCACAAGTCTGAAGTTTTCAGCAAGTTCAGATTGTGGAAAGCTGAGGTGGAAAATAAGACAGGGAGGAAGGTCAAGTATTTATGGTCAGACAATGGGACATAATACACTGATGCAAAGTTTAAGCAATTTTATGAAGAACACGGGATCCAGAGGCATTATTCAGTTAGTAAAACACCACCGCAAAATGGTGTTGCTGAGAGGATGAATCGATCTCTCATGGAGAAGGCTAGGTGCCTTCGGTTGCAGGCAGGACTGTCGAAGGGTTTTTGGGCAGAAGCAATGAACATGACGTGTTAACTTTTCAACAGGTCTCCAAGAGCTTCATTGGCTGGAAAAGTTGCAGAGGAGGTGTGGGCAGGTAATCCAATAAACCTTGAAAATTTGAGGATTTTTGGTTGTCCAGCCTATGTGCATGTTTCCAGTGATGAGCGATCCAAATTGGATCCCAAGTCCAAGAAGTGTATCTTTCTTGGTTACACAAAGGGTCTAAAGGGGTTCATATTTTGGGATCCAGCTTTGAAGAAAGCATTTCATAGTAGAGTCGTTGTATTTGATGAACAGTGCATGTTAAAGCAGTCAGATCCTAAGGAAGAGACTACTTCGGAGGCTGAAACTTCCACTACTGGGAAGGTTCAGATTGCTGTTGAGCCACTAAGACCAACGCAACATCGTCTGTTGGACTTCGCGTCACAAGATCCATCAACGTCTCGCCCCCACAGCCCTGGGCAGACGTTACCCGATTTGCAGGCCAGTTCAGGTTCTAATAATGAAATAGAAGATGAACCAGTTGATTTAGGTTGAGCACTTGATTATGTCCTTGTGCGTGCGTGACAGGGAGCCTCGTCAGAGAGCACCACCACTCAGATATGGGTTTGAAGACTTAGCTGCTTATGCTCTTCTTACCAGTTCTGGAGATCCTTCTACTTTTCGTGAGACTATGGCAAGCCAAGACCGACACAAGTGGATGGGTGCTTTGGTGGAGGAGATGGAGTCCTTGAAGAAGAACCAGATGTGGGATCTTGTTCAGCTTCCTAAAGGGAAGAGAGCCATTGGCTGCAAGTGGGTGTTCAGGAAGAAGCCACCAGTAAAAGAAAAGGACGGGGAAAGGTTCAAGGCTCACGTAGTAGCGAAGGGATATTCACAGTGGAAAGGGATTGATTATGATGAGATATTCTCTCCGGTGGTTAGACACACTTCAATCAGGGCAGTGTTGGCCCAGGTAGCATTCCGGGACATGCATATAGAGAAGATGGATGTGAAGACGACGTTTTTTCATGGGAATCTAGATGAACAATTGTACATGCAGCAACCTGAAGGATTTGTTGAGTCCGGTCAGCAGAGTCTGGTATGTGAATTGAAGAAGTCTCTGTATGGTTTGAAACAGTCACTAAGGTAGTGGTAATAAGCGGTTTGACTCATACATGTTGAGGATTGGCTACAGAAGGTGTGACTGTGAGTGCTGTGTTTATGTTAGGAGCCTTGATGATAATTCAGTAATTTTCTTGTTATTGTATGTGGATGATCTGCTGATCGTTACTAATCACTTGCGCGATGTGAGTGATTTGAAAACCAAACTGGGTAGGGAGTTTGACATGAAAGACTTAGGAGCTGCTTAGAAGATTCGTGGAATGGAGATTCACAGAGACAGACGAGCCAGAAAACTGTGGCTCTCTCCAAAAATCTATGTTGAAGGTGTGTTAGACAGATTCAACATGAGAAATTTGAAAGCTGTGAGTGTTCCACTGGCGAATCACTTTAAGCTCTCGGTGGATCAATGTCCAAAGACAGCTGAGGAAGTCGAAGGTATGTCGAAAATTCCCTATGCCAGTGCTGTTGGTTGTTTAATGTATGCTATGGTATGCACTAGACCAGATTTGGCACAAGCCGTGAGCCAAGTCTACAAGTTTATGTCCAAACCAGGGAAGCGTCATTGGGAGGCAGTCAAGTGGATACTCAGGTACCTTAAGGGTACAATAGGTCATGAGATAATGTTTAGTAGTGAACAAGGTGATCCAAGAGTTGGTGGATATGTAGATTCCGACTATGCAGGTGACATTGACCACAGGAGATCTACAACAGGGTATGTGTTTACCTTGGCAGGTTGACCAATATGCTGGAAGTCGTCTGTCAAGCCATTGTGGCTATGTCCACAACTGAAGCTGAGTACATGGCTGTAGCTGAAGCAGCAAAATAAGCATTGTGGCTTATAGGGTTAGTGCAAGAGTTGGGTGTTGAGCAAGGTGGAGTTTGGTTGCATTGTAATAGTTAGAGTGCCATTTTCTTGGCAAACAATTAGGTGTATCATGCAAGGACAAAGCATATTGATATGAGATTTCACAAGATCAGAGAGTTGCTTGTGCCAGGGCAGATACAATTTGAGAAGGTTCACATGTCTGAGAATGCAACTGATATGTTGACCAAGCCAGTCACCAACGACAAGTTCAAGCACTGCTTTGATTTGTTGCACGTTTCACAGTGTTAAACATATAGGGAGCGCAATCCCGAAAATTGAGATCTTGAGAAGAAGCAGCTAATCTTCACAAGGGTTGGAGAATTCGCCAAGGTGGAGATTGTTGAGTTTGGCTCATTAATATTGCATCGTCTGAGTCAGAGATGCCTAGATCATCTTATTCAGAAACGCTAGGATCGTCTTAGTTAGAAACGCTAGGATTGTCTGCTTTGGAGATACTTGACATTATCTTAGTCAAAGAGGCTTGGATCGTCTAAGTCAAGAAGATCGTCTGACTGACAGTTGCCTTCGTCTGAGTTAGAGATGCGTGGTCTGTCGAAGACAGCTAATGAGTACTGAATATCCGCTGTAATTAGGATCTGATTGGTTAAGGGGATTGCGATAGGATTTAATGATACGTTTTTGTATAGCATTAGAATTTTGTGTATATATATGTTGTAACACTTAAACCCTAATTCCTATTCTGAATGAATCGGAGCTATAGCCATCTATTGCCGCAGAGGTAGACGAATTGGTCAAACTGCGTGAACAAATTTTCTGTGTGCTTTCTAACCCTTATCTCTCTTAAAGTTACTCTGTGCAATCCAAGTATCTGAGACCAACACATATATATATATATTATAAGGTAAGATAATAGTATAATTCAATTAAAAAAAATCGTAGTATAGTTATAATAATTATATTACGATGAACAATTAATTTTTTTTTTATATATATACATACATATATATATATATATATATATATATACATATATATATATATATATATATAATATGTGTGTGTGCAGGTATGGGGCGGGTGGGTACAATAGTACCCATACCCGCACCCATACCCACTAATTTTTGCGGGTATTTACCTATACCCAGCCCCATACTCATCTAGTGGGTTTTTACCTTATCTATAGTGAGTATTTTTTGCGGGTACCCATAGGGTCTGGGTCAATTGTCATTCGAATCTCAAGTATGCTTGACATGGCATGAAAACAGCAACTCGAACTCAAGGCTTAATTGTCCGAAGACGTAGCCTAACATGGCTTCATAATTAACAATCATGTAGAGCATATGTACATATCTAAATTAGATATAAATCATGTCGCAAGGAGATCATGCTTAACATTTATCAGTATAGCAAGAAGCACTCAATAAGTCAAGCCACAATTTCAAATCAATTGCATATCTCAAACAATTCTAATATAGCATATCAGATGCCTTCAGCTCCTTGCATTAATATTTTAATCAACCCAATTCTACTTGGGTCGTTCTCAGAACGCCGTCAACTACCAATCTCAATATCATAGTATATACATTCTCATAATCATGTACATATGTTTAGTAGCTAAGAATAATGAAGTTCCCTTACCGAAGTGATAGTCAATCCGGTTATCTATGTTAGCTCCGCTCGTCTTGGTGGGTCCGAAGTCCCGTAACCCTTCAAAGAACATATCCTAGTTTAGGACTTAAAACTTATTTCTAAGGCTTAGCTACTGGACCTATAAGGTATCCAACACTTGGGAAAAAGTCCTCATTCACAAGAATCGATTGATGGAAGTCAAAACATTTTAGCAATTTTAGCAACCTTGAAAAACCTTTGAAAAACTCTAAGTTACAACTTCCAAATTTTTCCAAAACGGATAGATGTTCACTTATCAATTTTAGAGCCTTATACAAGTTTTTGAATGCAAAAACATACACAACTTCACAACCCAAACAATCCTCAAAGTCTCAATTCTGTCCAAAATTTGCAAACCATTAGAACTTCCCATTTTCACCAAACAATTCACTAAGTCCATAAAAACAACTTCACAACCCAAAACTTAACTTCTCCTACAAGTTTCTAAATCAATTTTCAAGTCTTGAACTCAAGAAATTCCTATGTGTTAAAAACGCAAAATTTTCATTCAATTGTCAACTTTTTCAATTTTCAATTCTTTAACTTAGCAAAACCCTAATTAAGCTATAAGTTCCATAATCCAATTCACCCAAGAATTCAATTTTAGTCCTTCTAAACATAAGTTCTCAAAATCATGAAAACAATCAATTTTTCAAGTCCTAAATCAACTCATTGCTCTCGGCATCCTCACACAAGTTAGGGAATTTTTTTCCTTTACAACAAACTTCGCATACAAGCTTTAAACACACTAAAAAAGGTAGTTGAAAAATCAATTCTTTCAAGTCCTAATAGCAGCCCTAGAGTCGGTCAACATCAATTAATTACCAAGATGAATTTTTCTTTCAAAACTAACTTGTACACATTATAGGCCTAAGGAAATCTATGGTGAAAATCAATTTCAAAGTTTGAAAATCACTTATTTCAAATAATCACTTTTCAAAAACTTAATTTCCAAGAAAACTAATTAGAGATTTCCATAGATCAATTTCATGAGAACAATGTTTCTAAAGGCAACCCTAGCAAAATCTCATCATCAAAATTCTATAGGGACTAAAACTCAACATATTGAAAATCTAATCGGTTCAAATTGAAGATCAAGGCCATATCAACAACAGTTGTGAAGTGGGTTTGAGATTCTATCAACTATCAATAGCTCATAACTCAACATCTTTGAAATCTAAAACCATAGAAATGTAGAGCTTGAAGAGGAGATCAACTTACCTCAAAGAACCAAGTTGAGAAAATGAGTTGAAGATGGAGCTATGGAGGGTCGAAGAATTCGGCCAAGCTTGATCAAGGGAGGAACATGATGAATAGTCACTTACTCTTCACTTTCTCTCTCTTAATGAAGGTCTAAGTTAAAATCTCAAAGTTACATATTTAATGGGGGTGTGGCCGCAGGTTTCATTGGACTTTTGGGGGAGATTTTTTTTGATTTTTCACAAACCCTAGAGACCAAAGTTGGATGTTGGAAAGTTTAGGTAAAAATATCTTTTTACTATTTGGGGACTAAACCCTAAAGTTTCAAAGTTTAGGGACTAAACTCTAAAGTTTAGAAAGTTTAATAAAATATCTAGGATTAGTTTAATATTAAATGTCTAATCCATTGACGTGTCGTTATGATGGGCGTCATATGCGTCATAATTCTCATCGTTATCCGGATTCAGTCGTTGGAACGTTTCCCATTGTCGTTGAGAGTGACTAACACCGGTTCTCATTTTTTTTGGACCTCTTGCTTTTACAACTCGAGCCCCCGATCGTTTCTCTCTAAATTCGTGTTGATTCCGGTCCGAAAACATTATTCACGGATACTGTTCAAGAAGCACTATTCACAAAACACTATTCACGGAAACACTATTCACATATCTGGATCCGTTACGTCAAACAGAGTCTTTTGGTGATTCCTGAATTTTCGATCCGAGCTCCTGAAGTCGCTCGTTTCGCTTGCTGAATTTTTCGGCTGAAAATCTCGCTAGCGAGAGTTTCCTTTTCCGGGCTCAGGAAGGAAAGCATATCAATATTACGGTCGTTCTTCTCGAAATTCTTCACTGAACGTCATGGAAATAGTTGGAACATCTTATTCTCATCCAAACTCAAAATCGGTTTAAGATTGGTAGTATTACGAAGTGTCGTATAGAAACATTGCATCGGTGATTCGGCAGACGATATAATTTGTTGACGCTCGAGAGATGTTACAAACAATACATGAGATAATTAAATAATTATTTAATTATTGAATTAATTCAGGGTCTTACAGGTCTCTTCGCAGGGAGATGGTATATGTTTATATTTAGTGTCGGCCAAACAGACTCTAAACGCAAGTTTTGAATTAACGTTTGCCATAGTGACGCTCCTATTCGAGTCGTTGGATCTTGACCCCTTACTTAGCGTCAACTGTTAGAATCAAATAATTTAATGAGTTACTATATTTTGATAAATAACAATTTCACTAAGTGTTACTAACTTCTTAAAAGTTTTCATGTTCAGGAACATTTGTTAATTGGAGATACACTGCGAGGACTTCGACAAAGAATTATCAAAAGCAAATTGTCAAGTAAAGGACAATAGAGAAATCCGTCCGCCTGTGTGAATCAATCTGCCACTTGAAAGAGTTCGTCCGCCTGTGATGAACGTCTGGTTAATCAGTCATTGGATGTATTCATAAGAATTTTGGGATGACTAAAGCAATGATTGAAGACTCGTGCAAAAAGAAATATCTGAAGGTAATCGTTTGTTTAACCCAAAGATGAGCTGTCGTGCACCTCTTGGTTCTTCAGAGCATTAATGGCGAAAGGGACAGAATAAAGCGCCTCATTCCCTGAAGATTCAAATCCTCTGACATTCCTTAATTCAAGCTGCTTTTACTGAATTAGCGGCGATGACTTCTGATCATCGTATCTCCCCAACGGTCAAATTCAAATATTCTGGTCAGAACATTAATGAATCAATTATCTGTAATGCATGAGCATTAATTGCAGACACTTTGGGTCAAGGTAAAATGCATCACCAGACGATATCATCTTGTGTTGTTGAAGAAACATTCATTATCTGGCAAATTGCAATAGCAGATGCAGAAATATCTGTTACTCACAATCAAGCAGAAATTCAAACGGAACTATTTTGAAGATCTTCAGCAAAGCTTCCAGTGAACATCCTAGTGTGAAGCTCTTTACAGAGTGAAAAACTCTTATCCTTTCTCACACAAGCCCTTCAGATAACCAACTTGTTCATCATCTCTGAATTCTGTTCTTCACATTTTCTACCCACTCTTACTGAAGAGATTTTGTAGAAACCAAGTTTTCTTGTAAAAGAACTGGGAGGAGTCCTGTCTAACACTCGAAAGAAAAAGGAGAAGTCCTGCTAGAATACTTGTAAAGGAGTAGTCCTCAGAATACTGGGAGAAGTCCCTGAGAACACTTTTACTATTTTGTTTAAATAGTGAAAATCTTAGTGAAGCCAAGGACTGGACGTAGCCCTGTCGATTAAGGGGGTGAACCAGGATAAATATCGTGTGTGCTTTATCGTTCAAGTTGTAGGATTATTTCCGCTGCACTTCTTTGACAAACGTTTTTGAACTTATAATTGCTATTTCGCAAAAAGAAACATAAAAATCACACACACAATTCAAACCCCCCTTGTGTGGTTTGATTACTATCAATTGGTATCAGAGCTTAACCGCTCTGAGAATTACTAACATCTTAACAGGTGTAGAGTGAAAAGATCCATGGACAGCATTGCCTACCCAACCGGAACTGCAACCAATAAGCCACCATTCTTTGATGGCTCCAACTATCCTTACTGGAAGAAGCTCATGCAACTCTTTATCGAGTCAACCGACTGGAAGATGTGGGACATAATATCCAAAGGAAATTATGTCCCCAAAGACAGTGAAAGCAAGGCCATCCCAGCCGATAAATGGACTGACGAACAGAAGACGGAAAATCAAAGAAATGCCAAGGATAGACTGTTTCTCATATGTGCTCTTAGCAAAAACGATCATGACAAAGTTGACAGCTTGAGCACTACAAAAGAAGTCTGGGATACCTTAGCCATTGCTCATGAAGGAACCTGAGCCGTACAAGACACTAAGATGAGCATGCTTGCATCTCAGTATGAAACCTTCATGATGGATGACAATGAGTCTATTGACTCCATGTTTGCACGACTTCAGACCATTCACAATGGGATGAGGAACCTGGGAAAAAGCTTCACCAACAAGGAGCAGGTGATCAAGATTCTCAGGAGTCTTCCCACCAACTGGAGAAACTTCGTTACTTCCCAGCGGGCTGGAAAGAACCTTGATAACTATCAAGTAGAAGATCTTCTGGGAGAGCTGAAGATTCATGAGCAGGATCTTGCCAATGATGCTGCCATTATACGAAGAAAAGCGTCTGCCGCTAAAGCTGTAGCATTCAAAGCCAACAAATCAAAAGCTTTGAAAGCTAACGAATCCTCAGATGAGGAAACTGTACAGTCTGACCACTCTGATGATGTACAGGCCTTGTTTAACTGAAGATTCAGAAGTTTTCTCAATGGACTCTATTCCAGATGCAATATCGCAGAAAAGTTAATCTGCCTGATCTTCTAGTTCAGTATATGATTCATACTCTGGAACAATCCAACACGAACCTTCCATATGGCTCACTCATAACGGCCCTTATGCTTCATAAGAAGCTGCTCACTGCCTCCATAGAATCAGTGAAGTTCATCTCATGTGACTATATTTCTGCTACCCCCATCAAGTTTGGAGATGTTCGTCAAATGAACCTTAACATCGACATATCTGCTGTACCTAAAGACCTCTTAAGTGACTGGGCTAAGCGGAACAAGCAAAGAAAAACTCCTGCACCAACACCGTCCGGTGATTTCATCAAACGTCGCCGTCTGGGCAATACTTCTCAGCAACATTCAGACCACTCCCACCGGACTGACTCTCAGGAACCACTACCTACTACAGAATCTTTGCCTCCATCAACTTCCTCCAAACCTCCTCCTGAGACTATGCATACCACTGCTGAACTTATCTCACATTCTCATGCACGATATCTGAAGTTCTTGCCTCCACTCTTTCACAAATATATCTCCGATGTCTTAGATGTCCAAGATGATGGCAACTGTGGATTCAGATGCCTTGCTCAGTGGCTGGGTCATCCCCAAGATCATTGGCCAGAAATTTGCAAACTTCTAATCAACGAACTTCTCTCTCAAAGAGCACTGCATTCTCAAACCTTTAGCTCTGATGAAGATGTTGACACTATTTGCCTGGCACTAACCTTGAATGAAAATGAACCTGCTTATGAGTCCAAATGGTTCTCAGTTCCAGACATGGGATTACTAGCTGCTGCTGCATTCCGGATAATTCTGGTCACCTTAGCTCCTAACCAGTGCTGCGCATACCTTCCTCTCTTGGCCCCTGTTGATGATGCACCCACCATTGCTGTTTTGGGAAATATTGCCAACAGGCACTGGGTTCGAGTCAAGCTTTCCGACAACTCTCCCTTGCCCACTATATCACCTCAATGGAAGCATCATTGTTCTCCAGATGCTCGAGGATGGGAAATCCCTCTTTAGTCAAAAATTCTGCACTTCAAGAATTTGCTACAAAGTGAAGCTGAGAAACCTCTCGATTCATTGTTTGAAGTTCCAAATATTGCTAATCCTATTGAACTTGACGGTGACTTTGAAGACGAGCTTGCTCCTTCTGCATCCATCCATCCGGATCATTTATCTCAATTTGTCTTCCCTGAGACCTTAGTTCATGCCTTCACTCGCCTCCAACTGCATGATATTGATCTTGATCTCCGTCTGCCCGTTGGTCAAAGTCAACATTTCACTCAGCTGTCAAGAAGGGTAGATGCTCACATTAATACAAATATTAATGCATCTCATCCGTCACCACCTGTCCGCTTCCATAAAGATCTGGATCTGAATCTTATGCTTGCATCTCCGGTTCACTTCGTTCGTGCTCCATCTTCCTCCACTTCCTGCATGCCTCTCCATAAGATCTCCTTCATGCCCTGCTTTCCTCGACGTTCTAGATCTGCTCTGGGAAAACGCAAGCGCTCCACAACTGCACAAAATGCACATCTTCTTTCAGATGTGTGCCTACAGGTTCATGGTTTGCCCTTTTGCTTCAAGGCAGGTCTGTGGCTTCCCCCTGGCTGTCATGACCACCAGCTTGATCCATCCCTGCCATCATGTTGCATGTTCTTCCACTTCGATTGGCAGCTGGTTGTCTCTGGTGTTACTCATGTCGCTTCCATCCCTCTTCATTTGGCTGGTCGAGTTGATCCCTTGGTCCTGAAGTTCAAGACCTGGACATTGGTACTCTTTCCTATGCTGCCCCCAGTACTGAAGGCTCCTGGTCTTGGTTGGCACTGCATTACTCCATCTCCACTCATTCCTACTGTGGCATCCTTCACTCCAACATTGCCATCGCTCCCTACCTCGCCGCCGGTCAAAGTCTTCTCCACTTCCGCGTCAGATGACATTCGCACAATGGTCCTCATGCTTGATCAACGCATTGAAGCTGTTCATACTCGTTCTTCCCAAGAAAGGCGTGTTCTTCATCAAGATGTGCATGCTCGGCTTGACAACATGCAGCACCACCTCACTACCAAAACGGAAGCTCGCTTTGACCACCTACAAGACACTATAGCACTACTTCTTGGGCACTCGAAGCCATCTTCCTAACTCTTACTTTTATTGTTCTCTGTCTTCTTTAACTTTCAATATTCTTAATGGCTACTTTAACTTCTGTTTTTCCTCTCTGGATCATTCTATCTATGTTTTGATAATACCAAAGGGGGAGAAGAATAACTAAAAATGAATAAGAAGAGCATAAACTTAGGGGGAGCAATCTCATAAACGAATCTTGGACTAAGGGGGAGGAAATCATAAAAATACATTACACTCATTTTTAAGGAAATTGTCATTATCAAAAAGGGGGAGATTGTTAGAATCAAATAATTTAATGAGTTACTATATTTTGATAAATAACAATTTCGCTAAGTGTTACTAATTTCTTAAAATTTTTCATGTTCAGGAACACTTGTTAATTGGAGATACACTGCGAGGACTTCGACAAAGCATTATCAAAAGCAAATTGTCAAGTAAAGGACAATAGAGAAATCCGTCCGCCTGTGTGAATCAATCTGCCACTTGAAAGAGTCCATCCGCCTGTGATGAACGTCTGGTTGATCATGTAAATCAGGTATCGTCCTTGGACTCGGCTAAGGTTTTGATGAAGACAAACACATCACAAAAAGAAGAAAGACTTCAGAAAAGAAAAGGAAGACTTCAAGAAAGAAAGGAACAAAAAGAAGAAAGACTTCAAGACTTCAGAAAAGAAAAGGAAGACTTCAAGAAGACTTCAAGAAGACTTCAGAAGAGAAAGACTTCAAGACCCGGCTCGGAACGTCAAAATCAAACATGAAGGTTCTTGTTTTTAAGTAAGTCTTGTCAACTTAGTGTGCTATGCTTTTTTAAGGTTTAATTGCACTTAAAGGCTCATAAAAGATCAACTAATTGAGTATGATATGTTCTCACAAGTTAAACTTGGTAGGAACACTCAATTAGGGTTTGAGATGGTTAAAACTGAGTTTCGGACTATCTGTAATTGATTACAGGTTGTGTGTAATCGATTACAGGAAGGCAGTAATTGATTACCACCTTAGTGTAATCGATTACACAGTTTGAATTTTGAATTCAAACTGTAACGGCTAGTGTAATCGATTACCAGGCTTCTGTAATCGATTACCCGGTCGACAGATGTGTCTTTTCATGAACCATTGTGTCTTAAAACGTTTGGGAAAGGTTGTGTTGGTTCATGGATGACCTCTAGTGCCTATATAAAGTCCATAGACACTCAGAAACATCAATGACTTGGTCCATAAACTTCATATTCATTAAAGTCATAATTCTGAGTTTATGTTCTCTCATTTTCATAAGAACACACATGCTGTTCATCTTTTGAGAAACTCAGAATAAGAGAGCCTTCATTGTAATTTCCTGGAGAATACAAACTAAGATCAATCCATCTTGTCTAAAGGATTGAATCAGCCATTGTAAAGGCATCTTCTTCTTCATCTCTTGAATCGGGTTGATTCATTCACCGTGGTTTTCGGTGGTTGTAAAAAGGTCCATCGTGGTGTTCGATGGTTGTGAAAAGGTTCTTTGAATCGGGTTTGATTCAAAGTCCGTCGTAGGATTCGCTGTCTGTGAAAAAGGTCCTTTGAATCGGGTTTGATTCAAAGTCCACCGTGGGTTTCGGTGAAGGGTTGTTGTTACTGAAAGTGGTGTACTTTCAGGGTGTGGAGTGAAGGTGGTTTGCCTTCAAGGACTGAAGGTGGTTTGCCTTCAGGGACTAAAAGTGGTTTGCTTTCAGGGACTGAAAGTGGTGTGCTTTCAGGGGCTGTTGAAAGTGGTGTACTTTCACAGGTGGTTGATAGAAATTCTTAAGGTACTTGGTGTAAGGACTTGTAAGAGATTTTTATCAATAGTGGAAAAATCCTCAAGGGGTTTTCTTGAGGGATTGGACGTAGCCTTCGGTGGATAGAAGGTGAACCAGGATAAAATCTTATGTGTGTGATTTCCTCTTCCCTTCATCTTTTACTTTCAAGCAATCCTTAATTCCGCTGCAATCACAACTATCATTTTGTGATCATCATTATCTTTGAAGTAACAATTTCGATAAGGCGAAAATCGTGCAACTCTGATTCACCCCCCCTCTCAGGTTGCTATCTAGGCTAAGAGATCAGTCACTGGATGTATTCATACGAAGAATGTTGATATGACTAAAGCAATGATTGAAGACTCGTGCAAAAAGAAATATCTGAAGGTAATCGTTTGTTTAACCCAATGATGAGTTTTCGTGCACCTCTTGGTTCTTCAGAGCATTAATGGCGAAAGGGACAGAATTAAGCGCCTCATTCCCTGAAGATTCAAATCCTCTGACATTCCTTAATTCAAGCTGCTTTTACTGAATTAGCGGCGATGACTTCTGATCATCGTATCTCCCCAACAGTCAAATTCAAATATTCTGGTAAGAACATTAATGACTCAATTAGCTGTAGTGCATGAGCATTAATTGCAGATACTATGGGTCAAGGTAAAATTCATCACCAGATGATATCGTCTTGTGTTGTTGAAGAAACATTCATTATCTGGCAAATTGCAATAGCAGATGCAGAAGTATCTGTTACTCACAATCAAGCAGAAATTCAAACAGAACTATTTTGAAGATCTTCAGCAAAGCTTCCAGTGAACATCCTACTGAAGATATAAATAGTGTACTTAGCATCAGTTTCAACTAGGAGACTTTTACACAATCAAAGCATTCAAACTTTCCAAGTCTATCTACGATCAAACAAGCTTTAAGCCAAGACACTCAGCAATCGCAACTTATCTATTTTCTGAGTTCTTTCGCCAACTAGTGTGAAGCTCTTTACAGAGTGAAAAACTCTTATCCTTTCTCACACAAGCCCTTCAGAGAACCAACTTGTTCATCATCTCTGAATTCTGTTCTTCACATTTTCTACCCACTCTTACTGAAGAGATTTTGTAGAAACCAAGTTTTCTTGTAAAAGAACTGGGAGGAGTCCTGTCTAACACTCGAAAGAAAAAGGAGAAGTCCTGCTAGAATACTTGTAAATGAGTAGTCCTCAGAATACTGGGAGAAGTCCCGGAGAACACTTGTACTATTTTTTTTAAATAGTGAAAATCTTGGTGAAGCCAAGGACTGGACGTAGCCCTGTCGATTAAGGGGGTGAACCAGGATAAATATCGTGTGTGCTTTATCGTTCAAGTTGTAGGATTATTTCCGCTGCACTTCTTTGACAAACGTTTTTGAACTTATAATTGCTATTTCGCAAAAAGAAACATAAAAATCACACACACAATTCAAACCCCCCCTTTCTTGTGTGGTTTTATTACTTTCGTCAACTACAAGCGATGCTGACACAAAATAAATTAGAGTCTTCCTCTATTCACTACAGCCTATTATGTAAGTTACGAATCCTAATTTCAATGCTTAACATCGACTTTGCATTAGCTAAAGCTAAACCGACACTAATGCACCCTTATTAGCGTCAGTGTCGTGGTCGTCGCAAAATTATTGTCTCTAAAATGACCTTTCCTGTAGTGCCAACCTCCACTGTCCCCATCACAATGTCACGAAGGCACGTGCCATATTCCGCCAAAATCAGAAATCTCCACAACCTCCCTCATAAATAGCCCTTCTCAACCCTTCTTCGTCTGTTGTGAACCTAGATCAGAGTCATCTCCACCATTAATGTCTTCAATGACAAGATCTCGAATTGCCCATGGATTTGCCCTCACGATCGAATTCCACCACCACGATCACCCTAAACGTGGAGCTCCATCTATGGACTAGCCTTGATCCTTCATATCTCTCTGACCCACACATGTCAAAATGCTTTAGTTTGTGTTAGGGTTTAAAATCAAAGGACCCCTACAGGGATAAAATATAAATAATCCATGCATTTATTTAGGGGTGGCAATATGGGCCAGGCCCGCTGAGCCAGCCCGTTTGGCCCGCCATTTTTGGCGGGTTGGGTTTGAAATTTCAACCCAAATACCTATTTTGAACCCGCTTCATGAACCCATTTTTTTGGCGGGTTACGGCGGGCCGGGGCGGGCTGCCCTCTTTTTTTTTGTTTTGTTTAGTTTTTTTTTAAAAAAAAAACTCTTACTGAAAACACCAAAGTCCAAACAGACCACTGTTGCTGCGTTTCATTCTTGCTAGGCTTTCAGTTTGCTCTCCTCGACTCCTCGTCTCTCCTCCGCCACCACCGCCGCGCAGCCTGCGCTCTCTTCTCCTCCACGACCCTTTCCTCCTCCGCTGCTCTCTCCTCTTCTTTGCCGCCGCCTCTCAGCCCGCGCTCTCTTCTCCTCCATGGCTCTCTCCTCTTCTTCGCCGCGCGCAGGTCGGTTTCGTCCCTTATTTCATTTCCTTCTCATTTTTTCTTAGAATGTGTGGTCTTGATTATTGTTGTTGATTCAGTGGCTTTTTGCATTGTAAACAATGACATTTCTTAAACAAAAATTAATGAAAATGGAGTACATTGCACCAATTTGTGCAGGTTGCATTATATTAGTATATTGCTGATTTGTGTGGGTTTATATTAGTATATTGCTGGTTTGCTGCTTTGCTAGAGCACTTCTTCATCTTGTCTGTTTCTGGTCTAGGTTCATGCACGACTTGTGTCAATTATTTATTGGACCTGTTTTTGCTGTTCTCCTACTGTTGCATTTCTCTTATGTGAACCTGGATCCCGCTAATGTGATGATTTCTTTTACCAATTGAATTTCTGTTGAAGGGCAGCACTTATTCTTGGCAAGGCTATTGCTCCAGCAGAATTGATTAAGGGAGCAGAACCATCAAAAAAAGGGGCAGGTTCATATAACAAGCACAAGCTCTACTGAAGTGAACTAACGCATGATGAAAGTATGGTACTATCATTTCTGGGAAGAGAAAATGCTTTATTTGAAATGGATAGTCCTACGGTCTTAATGGGGGATGTACTCAAGGACATGGTTTTAGAGGGTTTGGTTGAGACATAATTGGATTACTTTGATATGCCTATTTAAATTGCTACTAAGGAGGAAGTTAGACAGAGGCATAAGAATTTATTTGGATCAGAGGCATGTATTTTCTGTTTTGGTTTTGACTGCTATGGTGTAACATGTGGTGGGTACTTTTAGTGGGGCTGTTTCTTGTGTTCTTTTTTTCTGCATGTCAATGCTTGCTGGTTCTCTTTTGTTGTATTTTGAGGATGTTTTTCCTCTTGACCCTTTGTACCATCATATTTCTATTATCAATAATATTTATCCTTTAAAAAAAAAACAATAGTACTTGATCTTTAGAGTATGTACTTAATATCACCATTATATTGCCTCTTTAGAGTATGTAATTAATATTGCCATTATATTAGCATCAATTGTTGTAGAATACAAGTTCAGTTGTTTGCACTTAATTCAAGTTCTATTAAAGCTTTACTATCTTTTGTTGTTTTTACAGCAATTACTAGCATGGAAGGTTCTGGATCTGGTCATTTATCAAATCCTATTGATGTTGACACTGAGATAGAAGAAGATGAGGAAGATGAGAATGAAGAATTCGAAACAGTTGAACTTGGAAAGAACAAGAAAAAGCGTAAAGCAGAAACTTCCGAGGTGTGGCATTTTTTCACCAAGGTAGGAGTTGCAGATGATGGGATTGAGAGAGCACCATGCAATGGTTGCAAAACCCTATACAAAGTTGGTGGTAAAGATTATGGAATATCAACCTTACGTCGTCATAAAGCAAAGTGTTCGAAATTACGACATGCTGATGTTGGTCAAATGATTGTTGATATGCAAGGTAAATTGGCGGCTCGAAAGATTGATCAAATGGTGGTACATGACATGATAGCTTGTGCAATCATTGAGCATGATTTACATTTTAAATTTGTTGAGTTTAAGAGGATTAGAAGCATGATTAAGTACTTGAATCCTGATTCTATTCCTGTTTCTAGAAACACTTTTAAGGCGGATGTAATGAAAATTTACATGAGAGAGAAGGAGAAGCTTAAAAAAGAGTTTTCTAGCATTCCTACTAGGATATCTCTAACTTCTGATTTGTGGACATCTTGTACAACAGAGGGTTATATTTGTTAGACTGCACACTTTGTTGATTCTAATTGGAAGCTGCAAAGTAAAATCATCAACTTTTGTCACATGCCTCCCCCTCATAGTGGATCTGAATTGAATAAAAAGATTATTGAGTTTTTGAATGATTGGGGGTATAAATAAGAAGGTTATGTGTTAGAGTAAAATATTTAAATGAGTCAACCTATTTTGATAAATAACAATTTTGCTAAAGTGTTACTGACTTCCTTAAAAGATTTCATATTCAGGAACACATATGAACTGAAGACATGCTGCAAAGATCTCGACAAAACATTATCAAAAAGCAAGTGAAGAAACCGTCCGCCTATGAGAAATGAGTCTGCCTTCAGAGTAAAGATCGTCCGCCAGCAAAGACCGTCCGGCTTAACCCCTGTCGAACACATGGTTTGACTAAAGAGCAATGATTGAAGACTCGTGCAAAAAGAATTAGCTTAAAGGAGATCGTTTGCGCAAACTGAAGATGAGTTGTCATGCACCTCTTGGTGGATCAGAGCATTAATGGCGAAAAAGACAGAATTAAGCGCCTTATTCCTTGGAGGTTCAAATTCTCTGACATCCCTTAATTCAAGCTGCTTTTGCTGAATTAACGGGGATATCCTCTGATCATCGTATCTCCCCAACGGCCAAATTTAAATCTTCTGGTCAGAGCATTAATTACCGGATTAGCTGTAATACATATGCATTAATTGCAGCCTCTGAGAACCAGAACAAAAGCATCGCCAGACGATATCACTCTCTATCTGTTGGAGAAACATTCCTCACCTAGCAGACTACAACAAGCAGATGCAGAAGTATCCGTTACTCACAATCAAGCAAGAAATCAACGGAACTATTTTTGAAGATCTTCATTGAAGCTCCCATTTATCATCCTACTGAAGATATAAATAGTGGTCTCTGCATCATCTTCAACTTGGCGACTCATACACTATCAAAGCATTCAAAAATTTCAAGTCAGTTTAAAATTTGAACAAGCTTTAGTCAAGAACACTCAGTAACCTTAGCCTTCTCGTTTTCTGAGTCTAGTCGCCAACTAGTGTGAAATCCCTTACAGAGTGAAAACTCTTATCCTTTCTCACACAAGCCTTTCAGAGAACCAATTTGAATACCATCTCTGATTTAAGAACTTCATAGTTTCTACCCACTCTTTGTGAAGAGATTCCTGTAGAAAACCAATCTTCTTGAAAAAGAACTGGGAGGAGTCCTGTCCAACACTCGAGAGATAAAGGAGAAGTCCTAGAATACTTGTAAAGGAGTAGTCCTCAGAATACTGGGAGAAGTCCCTGAGAACACTTGTACTATTCTGTTGAAATAGTGGAAAATCTTGGTATAGCCAAGGACTGGACGTAGCCCTATCGATTTAGAGGGTGAACCAGGATAAATATTGTGTGTGCTTTATTCTTCAAGCTCTAAGTTTATTTCCGCTGCACATATCATTCAAAGTTTTGGAACTAATAATAACCATATTGTGAAAAAGTTTTTAAAAGTCACACACACAATTCAAACCCCCCTTTCTTGTGTTGTTTTATTACTATCAATTGGTATCAGAGCTTAACCGCTCTGAGAATTACTAACATCTTAACAGGTGTAGAGTGAAAAGATCCATGGACGATATTACCTACCCAACTGGAACTGCAACCAACAAGCCACCATTCTTCGATGGCTCAAATTATCCCTACTGGAAAAAGCACATGCAGCTATTCATCGAATCAACTGATTGGAAGCTATGGGATGTAATATCGAAAGGAAACTACGTTCCCAAAGATAGTGAAAGCAAGGCCATTCCAGCTGATAAATGGACAGATGAACAAAGGACCGATAATCAAAGAAATGCCAAGGCGAGGCTGTTCCTTATATGTGCTCTCAGCAAAAGTGAGGATGACAAAGTTGATAGCCTGAGCACTGCAAAGGAGGTCTGGGACACACTAGCTATCGCTCATGAAGGAACCTCTGCTGTTCAAACCACCAAGATGAGCATGCTCGCGTCTCAATACGAAAACTTCATGATGGACGACAATGCGTCCATTGACTCCATGTTCGCACGACTTCAAACCATTCATAATGGAATGAGAAACCTGGGTAAAACTTTCACTGACAAGGAGCAAGTGGTCAAGATTCTTAGAAGTCTTCCCACCAACTGGAGAAACTTCGTTACTTCCCAAAGAGTTGGAAAGAATCTTGATACCTATCAAGTAGAAGACCTGCTGGGAGAAATGAAGATTCACGAGCAGGATCTTGCTAATGATGCTGCAATCATAAAAAGGAAAGCAGCTGCCGCAAAAGCTGTAGCTTTTAAAGCCAACAAATCAAAGGCTTTGAAAGCTAATGAATCCTCAGATGAGGAAACTGCGCAGTCTGATCGCTCCGATGATGAACAGGCCCTGCTCAATAGAAGATTCAGAAAGATGATGGGGAACAGGAAGCAGTTCAAAGGAAGACCATCTTCCTCATCAAGAGACGAAGAAAAGATCCTAAGTAAAGGAGGGATCGTATGCTACGAGTGTAAGAAACCTGGACACGTCAAAGCCGACTGCCCTCGTCTAGGAAACAAGCCTTCCCAAAAGAACTTCTATAAGAAGAAGGCCTTTTCCAGTCAAAACGATGAGTCAGAAGATGACTCCGACCAAGAAGAAGAAACTAAGGGAGCCAACGAAGAAAATTCATACTGTGCGTTTATGGGATCCATAGACACTTCAGACATTGAAGCAGATAGAGAAGCAGAGGCACTGATGATCTATGTCGACCAATCCAACGACGAAGAAGATGACAAAGATGAGGTAAGTCCCGAAATCTCATCTGATGACTATAATGAATTGTTAGACTATTCTCATGCATTAGCTATTAAATACAGTTCACTCAAAAAGAAGGATGATAAAACCATAAAAGAATTGCATGCATCTAAAGAAGTATCAGTTATGCTAACAAAGAAAAATCAAATGCTTTTAGAACAAGATGCAAACAAAGAAATTAAATTCTTAAAACAAAGAGTTAGTAGCCTAATCAAAGACTTATCCATGTTCACTCAAGGTTATGATAACCTAATTAAGTTAAGTGGAAACAACAGATCAGCTTATGATGGAAGAGGTTTAGGCTATGAAGAAGAAGATTGGGATATAACTGCCATTAAACATAATTCTTCTGCTGTCCCATATAGATATCAACCTGAAAAGAAAAATGCTTAATCTTCACCTATTAAAGCCCAACCCAAAACTTTCATAGTCAAGGGTAAGGAGAAACAAACTCCTCAAAAAATAGTACATGGGAGGAACAGTCCACCCAAGGTGATAACTAACAAAAAAGGACCCAAGAAAGTTTGGGTACCTAAATCTATGATTATTCCTCTTGCAGATGTGCTTAACAGTTCAATACCAAAAAGAACAATGGTACCTGGACAGTGGGTGCTCACGGAACATGACGGGAAAAAGGTCTTTATTCCCAAAGATCCATGAGAAGAAGACAGGAGGGACAGTGACCTTCGGAGGCAATCAAAAAGGGTTCATTGTCGGAGAAGGTAATGTTGGTAAGAATCCCCTTCCAGTAATTCGGAAGGTTCTGCTAGTTGAAGGACTGAAACATAACCTACTTAGCATAAGTCAATTGTGTGATAGTGGGCTCACTGTTTCCTTCACCAAATTGTAGTGTAGTGTCACAAACGAGGATGACAAGGTTGTCTTCGAAGCACAGAGACAAGGAGATCTATATAAGACCTCCCTGGAAAACCTTGCAAGTCAAAAGGTAACATGTCTAGTATCAGCAGAGGATGATAAATGGATATGGCATAGGAAGCTAGGGCATGCATCCTTAAAGACCATTGCTAAGATAATCAAACATGATTTAGTAAGTGGTCTGCCAAATCTGTCTTTCAAATCTGATGATACATGCTCAGCATGTCTCCAAGGAAAGCAATTAAAAAGTTCTTTTCATGCAAAGAGCGTTGTTAGTACGAAGAGACCTCTAGAGATGTTACACATGGACTTGTTCGGACCCACTAGAACGGCTAGTTGTTCTGGAACAAGATTTTGTCTTGTCATCGTTGATGACTACACCAGATTTACATGGGTACAATTCCTCGGAACAAAAGATGAAACCTTCAAGTCCTTCTTAATCATTGCGAAAAGAGTTCAAAATGAAAAATGATATTGCATCACCAACATTCGTAGCGACAGAGGAGGAGAATTTATAAATGAAGAGTTCAACCATTACTGCGAAGAGAATGGAATATTTCATCAAGTGTCTGCTCCAAGAACTCCTCAGCAAAATGGAGTAGCCGAAAGGAAGAACAGGTCAATTCAAGAAATGGCTAGGACTATGCTCAACGAGACATCTCTACCCAAGTACTTCTGGGCTGAAGCCATTCATACAGCTTGTTACATTCAAATTAGAATATTTATGCGGCCCATCTTGAAGAAAATAGCCTATGAATTGTGGAAAGGAAGAAAGCCAAACATCTCATACTTTCATCCATTTGGAAGCACATGCTTTCTACTCAACACAAAGGATGACCTTGGAAAATTTGATGCAAAATCAGACAAAGGGATATTCTTGGGATATTCACCCAACTCCAAAGCATTCCGAGTATACAACTCCAGAACAATGGCAGTCGAAGAGTCTATCAATGTTAAGTTCGAAGATAAACACGTAAGTGTAAATCAGATAACTCCAGAAGATGATGACCTGGAAATATGTGAAGCTCCCTCATCAAATCCAGCTCAGCCATCATCGTCTGATAAAGAGACGAATCCAATCATCTCCTCTTCAACTCAACCAGATCCACTTTTAATGATTATGCTAACTGTGCGTTCCTTTCTGAGATAGAACCAAAGAACATAGGTGAAGCACTACAGGATGAAGGATGGATCCTAGCCATGCAAGAAGAACTGAATCAGTTTGAGAGAAGCAAAGTCTGGGATTTAGTGCCTAAACCAGAAGACAAATCTATTATAGGCACTCGATGGGTCTTCAGAAATAAAATGGATGAAAATGGGAAAGTCACCAGAAACAAAGCTCGTCTGGTGGCCCAAGGGTATAATCAACAAGAAGGAATCGATTATACAGAAACATTTGCTCCAGTAGCAAGAATTGAAGCCATTCGCATTCTTCTGGCATTTGCATGTCAGCACTCTATAAAACTATTTCAAATGGATGTGAAAAGTGCGTTCCTAAATGGATACATTGAGGAAGAAGTCTACGTGAAGCAGCTGATAGCGAAATCGCAAGTGTACGATTAACTATCGCGTAGTAAAAAAAAGATCGAACCCAAAGGATATGTGTTCTTATTAAAATAAAGTTTAGTACTTAAACAGAAAAATTAAAAAGATGTATTTGTTGAAAGTTTGTTTAAGGTACCACATGGAATAGAAATAAAATAGAAGAGAATAAGATGATAGAAAATAAGCTCTTGGGTTGGTTTACATAGTCTATATAATATGCTAGTAAGCTCCTACTTAATTTCTGAATTTTAAATCTAATTTCATGATGCTATAGCCTAGTGTATCTACAAGTTAATTCCTTACACATTGTAGAACTTTCTTTCCAATTACTAAATTAAATTCCTTGCAACTTAGTTAACTAGAGAAGAAGATGAAGAAGAAATTCAGGCCAACATAAAGTTACGTCCATCATAATTCCTTAGTGATGTATACTTATAACATTTTTTAAATCCTAGGTCCCTTACTACTTACCAATTTCCATTCGTATAAGTAATAAGCAAAATATCTTTTGTACACAAGATGAATGAAGAACAAGGAAATAAAACATGAAATAGAAGTAATATTCAGAAAGGTAGAAACAAACTAAAACATAAATATAAACTACTACAACCCAAGAAACTTAAAGAAGAAGTTAGCCAATCATGGCTAAAGGAGTCATTGAATTACCCTGGATAGGAGCTCAAATATGGCTTCCCACAAGTCCTAGGAACAATGCTCAAGAGGGAGAAAGAGAGAGTACTTGTTGTATTCTAAGAGGTGTGTTTTACAAGTGCAAATTGCCTCCCTATTTATAGCAAAAATCTGGCCTCCAGCGCTTGAGCACTGGCATTCCCAACACTTGGGCGCTAGGATGCATTAAAAATCCACTTCCGGACCGAGGGCCAGCGCTTGAGCGCTGGCTTCCCAACGCTGCAGCGCTGGGTGCTGCTGTTTCAGCTCCAAGCTTTTCCTTCCTTCTTCATGGTAGTGGGTTTTGAATGCCTTAAAAATCCACTTATCAGCCCTTAATCAATTCTGTAACCTTCCTCCCACTACCATCAATCCTTCAACATTATTTCCCATGTGCTAATTTGAAGAGAGTTGCTTCATATTCTTCTTTTCCACTTTTAGTCCTCTCTTGGTTAGCACTCCAATTCAAGCCCTTTAATTCTCTCAATCTTCACTTTTAGTCCTCCACTCTTGAACTTTCACATTTTGGTCCCTGATTTCCTGAAACTTTACAAATCGGTCCCTGGACAAAAATGATAACTAAACCAGCTTTTCCTAAAAATATAGAATAGCTATAAAAATTCCTAAAAATATAAAATAAAGGTAGAAAAACAAATCAAATCTAATCTACATGCAAAATGCAAAATAAATATAAAATCTATATAAAAAGACTGAAAAACCTATATGTGACTCAAAAATAATAAAATAAAAAGACTAAAAACTACCTAAAAACATCATATAATATCCACTCATCAGCAGCCTCCAGGTTTTGAAGATCCGGATCTACCAGACCACGTCTTCAAGCTAAGAAAAGCATTATATGGACTAAAGCAAGCGCCACGTGCATGGTACGATCGCTTAAGTTCATTTCTGATGAACAATGGATTTTCACAAGGAAGCATCGACAACACTCTATTTAGAAGAAAGAGCTCCAAGGACTTCATTCTGGTACAGCTGTACGTCGATGATATAATATTTGGTGCCACTAATGAAGCTCTCTGCCAAGAATTCTCAAAACTGATGCAGAGTGAATTCGAGATGAGTATGATGGGAGAATTAAAGTTCTTCCTAGGATTACAGATCATACAGGAAGGAACCCGAACCTATATTCATCAGACCAAATACATTAATGATCTACTAAAGAAGTATTGCATGGAGAAAGCAAAAGCCATGGGAACCCCTATGCATCCTGGAACCATACTGGATAAAGGTGACGAATCAACTCCGGTTGATTCAACCAAATACAGAGGAATGATAGGTTCACTGTTGTACCTTACCTCAAGCAGACCAGACATTATGTACAGCGTATGTGTTTGTGCAAGATTCCAGGTAAGTCCCCAAGAATCTCATCTTAGTGCAGTAAAGCGCATATTTCGTTATCTCATTGGAACAACTAATCTTGGTCTAGTCTATGAGAAAGGTGATGATTTCAGGCTAAGAGGATTCTGTGATGCTGACTACGCTGGAGACAGAATCGAAAGAAAAAGCACAAGTGGAGGATGTCACTTTCTGGGGCATTGTCTAAGATCATGGGCAAGCAAGCGGCAAAGCACAATCTCTCTCTCAACGGCTGAAGTAGAATATGTGGCTGCAGGTTCCTGCTGCACCCAACTTCTTTGGGTGAAGCATCAATTAGAGGATTATAATATTTTTGAGCATAACATACCATTATTATGTGATAACACAAGTGCCATTAATATTACAAAGAACCCTGTGTTGCATTCACGAACCAAACATATTGAAATTAAACATCATTTTATTCGTGATCATGTAGCCAAAGGAGATATTGACATTTCATACATACACACTGATGACCAGCTAGCAGATATATTTACTAAACCACTCATTGAAAATAAGTTTGCATGCCTTAGAGAAAGAATAGGGATGTTTCCTGCACTATAAATATGCCTGCGTTAAGTTTGTCTGATTTGTTCACATCTAAAATCAATATCCACTACAAGATATGCATTTAATGCTGAAATAGTTGTGTCTTTTCATATGTATTACTTGCTCAGCACGCATACATAAATTCTGGCACTCCTTATCTCTCATCATTTAATGCGCATTAATTAGCTGCATCATTCATCATGAGTTTGATAATGCCGAGACAATATTTACACTCTCCAAAATGAAAATTAACAGTTATCAAAATATATCTCTAATAACCGTTCTAATGCACTCATCTGTAGACTAAAATACTCTATACTCTGTGCACTTGTCTTTGTCTTTCTATTTTCCTCATCTACAGAAATCATGGCTCCTAACAAACAGAGAAATTTAAAAACTCAAGCAATCCTCAGCACGGAAGAGACTCAGATCATCCAGAAACAGCATGATATTACTGCTCGAAATCGTAAACAACAAAATTCTGAAATTGGTCCTGTAAAGATGGAACATCTGGGGGACAGAAAGCTTGTCACCCCTAGATATCTCGATCTGAAGCTGTATGAACATGCAAAGGTGGCCGGACTTGATCTCCTGCTCTCACAAGCATGGGGAAATTTGTTTGAGATCTCCACAGCCTCAGCAATCACGCCTCTCGTAAAAGAATTTTACGATTGTGCCGTCAGGATAAACCCTAACCACATCCGAACAAGGTGCTTGGGGAAAGTAATCGACATTCACACCAGCGATGTGTCTCAACTACTCAATCTTCCTCTCGACGGTGTCTGCTACTCCTCCTCTTGGGAAAACTCTGAAAGCACTCCCTTCACTATCTGGAAGGAGGTTCTAAAGAGTTCTACCTCTCGACGAGTGAAAAACCTAGTTGAGGAATGCATTTTCCCTCACGCTGTTCTTATCAAGGTTGTGCTACCTAAAGAAGGATCTCGAGACTTAGTAAATAAGTTCTCTCAGTGGGCTCTATTCCAGCTGCAGCATCGCAGGAAAGTTAATTGGCCTAATCTTCTGCTTCAATACATGTTCCATACCCTGGAACAGTCTAACACCAACCTTCCATATGGGTCTCTCATAACGGCCCTTATGCATCACAAGAACTTACTCAATCCCTCTATTGAATTGGTGCAATACATCTCATCTGACTATGTCTCTGCTACTCCCATCAAAATTGGAGATGTTCGTCGTATGAACCTGTCCGTTGAAATATCCGCAGTACCTCCAGAACTCTTAAGTGACTAGACTAAGAGGAATCAACAACAGAGACCTCCTTCACCAACTCCTTCTGATGCCTGCCTCAAACGTCGTCGTCTAGGCACTCCATCTCCACAATGTTCGGATCATGCTCACCAGACTGAGTCTCACGAATGCTTGCCTACGCCCACGATCTTGCATGCATCAACCTCATCCAAACCACCTCCTGAGACTGTGCACTCCACCGCTGAACTCATTTCAGACTCTCATGCTCAATATTTGAAGTTCTTGCCTCAAATCTTTCACAAATATATTTCGGATGTCTTTGACGTCCAAGATGATGGCAATTGTGGATTTCGATGTCTTGCTCAATGGCTGGGTCATCCTCAGGATTATTGGCCTGAAGTTCACAAGCTTCTTATTTAGAAACTTCGAACTCATAGAGTGTTGCATTCTAAAACCTTTTGCTCTGACAAAGATATTGACACTTTATGTCTGCCCGTCACGCTCAATGAAAATGAACCTGCGCCTGAGTCTAAGTGGTTTACAGTTCCGGATATGGGGTTACTAGCTGCCACTGCATTTCGCATTGTTCTAGTTACCTTAGCTCCTAACTAGTGTTGCACATATCTCCCACTCTTAGGTCCTGTTGATGATGCTCCTACAATTGCTGTTTTGAGCAACATCGCCAATAGACACTGGGTTCGCGTCAAGCTCTCCGAGAACTCTCCACTACCTACTATTTAAACTCAATGGAAGCACTATTGTTCTCCGGATGCTCAAGGATGGGAAGTGCCTCCTCAATCCAAAATTCTACACTTCAAAAATCTACTACAACTTGAAGCTGAGCAATTTCTGGATTCCTTATTTGAAGTTCCTAGCATTGACAATCCCATTCATCTTGATGACGACTCTGAGCTTGACCCCACTCCTAGCACTGACCTCTCTTGCTTGGACCTTGAATTCACTCGTCTCAACTTGCATGATATTGAAGTGGATCTTCGTCTGCACCTTGGTCAAAGTCAACCCGCTCATTCAAAATCACAAAGGGTAGATGCTCACATTAATACATCTTTTAATGCATCTTATCTGTCCCCACCGGCTCTCCTCCATAAAGCTATGGATCTGGATCTCAAGCTTGCACCTCTGGGTGTCCTCACTTGTGATACAGGCATGTCTCTCCATCAGATCTACTCCATGCCCTGTTGCCCTCCAAGTTCCAGCTCTGCTTTGGGCAAACGCAAGCACTCACCAATTGCTCCTAATGATCATCTGCTCTCATATGTATGTCTTCAGGCTTTTGGTTTCCCTTTTTGCTTTAAGGCTGGATTATGGTTTCCCCATGGATGTCCTGCTTCTCAGATTACTCCATCCATGCCCTCATGCCAACAATTCTTCCACTTTGATTGGGAACTCACTGTTCGTAGGGATGCTCACATCGCTTCCATTCCTCTTCATCTGGCTGGTAGAGTTGATTCCCTGGTTCTAAAGTTTAGGACATGGACACTGGTGTTACTCCCTATGCTGCCACCCATTTTGAAGACTCTGGGTTGTGCTTGGCAGTGTCTTCCTCCATCTCCATTCATTCCTACTGTGGCATATTTCACTCCCATTCTTCCATCTCGTAAAGCATCGTTGTTGGTCACTCGAAGTTCAAGTCCTGACTCTGACGATGTTCGCACCATGGTTTCCCTACTTTCTCAGCAAATTACAACCTTCAATACCCGCTCATCTCACGAAAGGGTTGTTCTGCATCAAGATGTGAATGCTCGTATTGAATCCATGCACACCGATCTTTCTGATAAGATGGATGCTCGTTTCAATCAACTGCAGGGCTCTATTGCTCTACTTCTAGGGCTATCTAAACCACCCTCTTAATTTATACTTATTGTTATATTGTGTCTTTACCTCTTATTATCTAAATGAATCTTATTGTTTCTATATTTGTTTTTGATAATGTCAAAGGGGGAGAAATTATACCAATAACAAATGACAAAGAAGAAGATAGCATATATTTAGGGGGAGCTAATAAATATTAAACATAGGGGGAGGAAATGATACTCTCATTTGTTTTAGAAATTGTCATTATCAAAAAGGGGGAGATTGTTAGAGTAAAATATTTAAATGAGTCAACCTATTTTGATAAATAACAATTTCGTTAAAGTGTTACTGACTTCCTTAAAAGATTTCATATTCAGGAACACTTATGAACTGAAGACATGCTGCAAAGATCTCGACAAAACATTATCAAAAAGCAAGTGAAGAAACCGTCCGCCTATGAGAAATGAGTCTGCCTTCAGAGTAAAGATCGTCCGCCTGCAAAGACCGTCCGGCTTAACCCCTGTTGAACACATGGGTTGACTAAAGAGCAATGATTGAAGACTCGTGCAAAAAGAATTAGCTTAAAGGAGATCGTTTGCGCAAACTGAAGATGAGTTGTTGATAATGAAATTGCAAGTGTACAATTTACTATCGCGTAATATAAAAGATTATCGAACCCAAGGGATAGGTGTTCTTATTGATATAAAATTTAGTACTTAAGCATAAAAATTTAAAAGATAGAAATATGAAGTTGGTTTAGAACAAAGATATAACAATAGCATAAAATGATAAGAAATAAGATGAGAGGAATTTAAGCTCTTGGGTTGATTTACATAATCTATAAAACATGCTAGAAAACTCTTACTAAATTTCTGAACTTTAAATTCAAATTCATGGTGCTATAGCCTAAGTTTCTACACCCTAATGGCCTTAAGAAATGTAGAACTTCCTTTCCTAATTACTAACTCCATAGCATTGGTTATTAGTTAATTAGAGAAGAAGATGAAGAAGGAGTCCGAGCCAACACAAGATTACGTACATCCTTATAGCCTTAAGTAATGCAAACATATAACCTTTTTTATTTCCTATTTCCCTTACTACTTAACAAATGGCCTTATGAATAAGTAGAAAGCATGAAACCTTTTGCGCATAAAGATTAATGAAGAACAAAGAAATAAACATGAATAGAAAATATTATTCAGAAATGTAAAAGAAAACTAGAACATGAATTATAAATTAAAACAACCCAAAAACTTAAAAGAAGAATTAGCCAAGCATGGCTAAAAGAATCATTGAATTACCCTGGATAGGAGCTCAAGTATGGCTTCCCACAAGTCCTAGGAACAATGATCTTTGAGGGAGAAAGAGAGAATACTTGTTGTATTCTATGAAGGTGTGTCTTACAAGTGAAGAAAAGGGTCCTATTTATAGTAAAAATCCAGCCTCCAGCGCTTGAGCGCTGGCATTCCCAACGCATGGGCGCTAGGATGCATTAAAAATCCACTTTCTGTCCGAGGCCCAGCGCTTGAGCGCTGGCTTTCCAACGCTTGGGCGCTGGGTCACCATCTGACTCATCATCTAGTCAGAACCCCAGCGCTGGAGCGCTGGGATCCCAACGCTGGAGCGTTGGGATGCTGCTTCTTCATCTTCTTGCTTGTTCTTCCTTCTTCATTCATGGTAGTGGGTTTTGATGGCCATAAAAAGCCACTAACCAGCCTTGATCAATTCTGAAACCCTTCATCAATTCTTTAAACATTTTTTCCATGTGCTAAATTGGAGAGTGATTCTTCATATTCTTCTTTTTCACTTTGGTCCTCCCTTGGTTAGCACTTCAATTCAAGCCCTCATATTCTCTCAATCTCCACTTTAAGTCCTCCACTCTTGAAATTTTACAGTTTGGTCCCTGACTTCCTGAAACTTTACATATTGGTCCCTGGACAAAAATGATAACTAAACCAGCTTTTCCTAAAAATATAAAATAACTAGAAAAATCCCTAAAAATATAAAATAAAGATAGAAAAACACAAAAAATCTAATCTACATGCAAAATGCAAAATAAATATAAAATCTACCTAAAAACAATAAAAAACCTACATGTGACTCAAAAATAATAAAATAAAAAGACTAAAAAGACCCTAAAAACATCATATAAAATCCACTCATCAGTTGTCATGCACCTCTTGGTGGATCAGAGCATTAATGGCGAAAGAGACAAAATTAAGCGCCTTATTCCTTGGAGGTTCAAATTCTCTGACATCCCTTAATTCAAGCTGCTTTTGCTGAATTAACGGGGATATCCTCTGATCATCGTATCTCCCCAACGGCCAAATTCAAATCTTCTGGTCAGAGCATTAATTACCAGATTAGCTGTAATACATATGCATTAATTGCAGCCTCTGAGAACCAGAACAAAAGCATCGCCAGACGATATCACTCTCTATCTGTTGGAGAAAAATTCCTCACCTGGCAGACTACAACAAGCAGATGCAGAAGTATCTGTTACTCACAATCAAGCAAGAAATCAACGGAACTATTTTTGAAGATCTTCATTGAAGATCCCAGTTATCATCCTACTGAAGATATAAATAGTGGTCTCTGCATCATCTTCAACTTGGCGACTCATACACTATCAAAGCATTCAAAACTTTCAAGTCAGTTTAAAATTTGAACAAGCTTTAGTCAAGAACACTCAGTAACCTTAGCCTTCTCGTTTTCTGAGTCTAGTCGCCAACTAGTGTGAAATCCCTTACAGAGTGAAAACTCTTATCCTTTCTCACACAAGCCTTTCAGAGAACCAATTTGAATACCATCTCTGATTTTAGAACTTCATAGTTTCTACCCACTCTTTGTGAAGAGATTCCTGTAGAAAACCAATCTTCTTGAAAAAGAACTGGGAGGAGTCCTGTCCAACACTCGAGAGATAAAGGAGAAGTCCTAGAATACTTGTAAAGGAGTAGTCCTCAGAATACTGGGAGAAGTCCCTGAGAACACTTGTACTATTCTGTTGAAATAGTGGAAAATCTTGGTATAGCCAAGGACTGGACGTAGCCCTATCAATTTAGAGGGTGAACCAGGATAAATATTGTGTGTGCTTTATTCTTCAAGCTCTAAGTTTATTTCTTCTGCACATATCATTCAACGTTTTCGAACTAATAATAACCATATTGTGAAAAAAAATTTAAAAGTCACACCCACAATTCAAACCCCCCATTTCTTGTGTGGTTTTATTACTATCATTATGTGTCTCACTTTAGATAATGCAGCCGCCAATGTTTCCATGATAAAACTATTGAAAGATACTCTTGTTGTGGAAAATTCTTTGTTATGTGATGGGCAATTTTTTCATGCGCGTTGTTCTGCACACATTTTGAATCTCATTGTCCAAGAGGGGTTGGAGATAGGTAGTGCTATCTTTGATAAAATTAGGGAGAGCATCAAGTATTTGAAGGGTTCAGAAGGTGGAATGATCAAATTTAAGTTATGCATTGGAAAGATAGGTGGTGTTGCTACTTCTACTGCCTTGTGCCTAGACGTTCCTACAAGGTGGAACTCTACTTATTTGATGCTAGCATCTACTCTGCCATATAGGAATGCATTTGCAGAACTCCATAACTATGATGAAAATTACAATACTGATCATTCACCCTCGGTAGAAGAGTGGAAAAGAGCAAAAAACCTACATGACTTTTTGGAATCTTTCTATCATACCACAACCTTGATTTCAGGTTCATCCTATCCTACAACCAACTTGTATTTTATGCAAGTTTGGAAGATTCGGTTTGTACTTCTTGATACTCTTGGAGATGATGATGTAGTATTCAAGGACATGGCTAAAAAAATGTATACTAAGTTTATGAAATATTGGGATGTATATTGTTCTCTGCTTGCAATGGGGGCAGTTCTTGACCCAAGGGTGAAGTTGGAGACATTGAGCTATTGTTTCCAAAAAGTTGATCCTTCCACTTCTACAACAAAGTTGGAATTAGTAAGGAGAAACTTGTACATGCTATTTGAGAACTACCTTAACCTTAGCATACCTCCCCCTTCTATGCAAAGTATTTCTCAAACGGGAAGTGTTTCTCAAAATACATCTCTAGACCATGTGTATGATGTAAGTTATTATTATTTTGTAGTTTTATGAATTAATAATCTAAATTTTTAATTGTTTAATTATATCTTTCTTTGCTATTAACATGTACCACTTGTGGAATATTTAATAGGAATTCGATAGGCACAAGACGCAGGTTGCCACAACACGGGGAAAATCACAACTTGATCTTTATTTCGATGAGCCATCTTTGAGTTTTAGAGAAAATAAAGATTTGGATGTGTTACAATGGTGGAGAGAAAAATGTGGTCAATATTTTGAGCTATCAATAATGGCACGTGACTTGCTTTCCATTCCTATTACTATTGTTGCATCTGAATATGCATTTAGCATTGGTTCACATGTTCTTAACAAGTATAGAAGTCAACTTTTATCCAAGAATGTCGAAGCTTTGATGTGTACTCGAAATTGGTTGAATGGTTTTGTTTGTGAAGGTAATTTACTTTAGTTCAATTTATTATTTGTTACTTCATATTTAATTATTTTGTCCTTCAATTGTTTTATGTAGATGATGATGGTGATGATGAAGGTTTGAAAGATGATTGGAAAGAAGCTGCTTCCAAGATCGAATTTTGGTTTTGTTAGAACTTAGAATTTGATTTGAAAGAAGCTGCCCGTATACAAAAAATGGGCCAACCCAACCCAACCCGCATTTTGGCGGGTCGGTCTGGCCGCCCCGCTGGCCCATATTGCCACCCTACATTTATTCCAAATGTGTCTATTTAAAATTTAAAATTTAAATCCCAAAATACCCCCTTAAACACTTTGGCGGCATATACACAAAATACCCCCTTACTTTTACCCCTATCTCATTTGATTTCTATGACATTTTTTAGGATATTTACAAGATACTTGCAGCAAAGGTGGACGATCTCTAGGCTGGCAATCTCAGGACCACTATCTCCTTCTGAAGCATTGGAGTATGGAAATTAAAAGTGGACATACAAATTTTCTCAACACCTTTCCAACTCATAATCTAGCAGGAAATTTTAACTGGTGCTAAATTTTTGTGGTATTGTGTTCTAAAAGATGTCGAGATAATCTCTCTCATGTCTCTCATGTCCGTGTACAAGCACTTATCTTTTTCTTAATTAAATTTTAAATATTAGGTTAAGGATGCATATATAGTATGTTCTCTCCCTGCCTCAACTTTGGGTTGCGAGAAAGAAACCCACTGAAATATGAATAGGCAACGTCTGCACCTACTATTCCATTGTCATTTAGCTGAATTTCATGGTCCCTCAAAATTTAAGACTACCACTTGCACGAGGATGCAATCATCTATTGCCGCCTGTTATGTTGAGACAAAACCTTCACCATCAATTACAGATATATCTGATCTTCTCCCAGATTCGAGACACAGGAGTGATTCATATTACTCATACGTAGCTTCCCCCTTGATCATAAATATTAGTATATTAGTTAGGCTCAGTCACCAGATTTAATATGTAAATTTATATGTTCAAACTCAACATTATCAATAACAAGCTCCTATCTTTAATGAGTGAAGCAGAATTAAGAATACACAGATTTTAGCAATTGGCAACTCATGGTAACGAGGATCATTAGTTATATAGTGTTTTCCTTTCTGATCTAGTTTTCACTTTTCAACAATGATTTGATAAATCTTTATGATTGGGATTTTCTTGGGGGAAAATATTGTTGAGAGCTGGTCAGACGTACACACACGTAATCGATGCATAATTTTGGCTTCTTATATGATTTCTGCTGTCTTATACTCCTTTAATTTTGCCGTTTTATAGTGAGATTTTTTTTAAGGATATAGTGAGATTTGATCATATGTTATATGATTGATATTTTTTTAATTTTTTATTTATATAAATGTAGGTTCAGTGCTCCCCAGATTTATGAAAATTTAATATGATTCACATCTTATGTTACACCATATCGAAAAGGATAAATAGTTAAATTAAAATTAAAATAATTAACTATATAATTTATTTAATTAATTATATTATTTTATTATTATTTTAATAAATATTAAATTTATTTTAGACCAATCAATACTAAACTTTCGGTGACCACACCAACAAGGTGTAACACAACTCATAGATAGTTTATCTTCTTAAGCATCTAGTCCAGGGTTCGATCCCGAACGGTGCGTATGGAGAAACATTTGTTAGGAGATGCATACTCACTTAATGTGATCCCAAAGCCTCAGAGGATTAGTCGCATGGCTGTCGGCGGTGAGAAAACTTGTGAAACCAAACAAAAAAAAACTGTCGGTAACGCAATTTTACTGACAGTTAAAAATCCGTTAGTATTGGGATCATTGGTAATTTTTACTGACAATTTTAACTAACTGTCAAGGCCTTCGGTAATCTTTGTATATATATTTTTTTAATTAAATGAAAGTGACTTCTTATGTTGGGAATGATATGTTAGTTTACCGAAATTATCTACAAACACTTCTTAGAATGTGAATAAATACATTTGCAAGAAACACTAACTTTGAGAACCCAGTCTACCAACAAAACCTCATGCTTCACTTGGCCTTCATTCATCTTGAAATGCTTCATCCAAGTCATGGATGAAGCATTTCATAATGAATAAAAGTGAAGTGGAGCATAAAGCTTTGTTCGAAAACAGGTTGTTAACATTTTTGCTCCCTCGATATGTATTTGATAACATTCTGAGAAGTATTTTCCAATTGTCATACATGTGAAACAACTTTGGTAAATTAAGGTATCATCCTCAATATAAGAAGTCATTTTCATTTGATCAAATAATATACACCAATGAATACAATTACTAACTATACAGATCATATGTTAACAATATTCTAAACTTAATAAATCTATGAAATTGTAATCTGCTCTCATACATTGCTAAGACTACGGCCAAGCCCCCGGATCTAGGGTTCCTTGGATCTAGGGATCCTTAGATCGAGGGTAAATTTCAAATCTAGGGTTTGTGTCCCCATTCTTAGGTGAAAAGAGAGAACATGTTTTATTATGCCCTGTGCCTTGCCCTATATAGTGGGTCAAGGACCCTAACCCTAAGTTTATTACATCATGGGCTTTATTGGATCCAATTATCCAAACCTATTACACTGGCCCACAGTCCTACGCGGCCCACACTTGAATAAAATGTCCTCACCCAAGAGCAGCTCTAACACCTTGCCAAAGGCCCTAGTGTAGGGAGAGACGCCCTACACCAATCCACAAGGCATTGAGTCTGAGGCAGGAGGATGAAGTGTGGCTTTACTTGCACTCACTGTAAAACCCGGAATTTCCCCAATAATTAAATAATTATTTAAATATTCCAAGGTACTGTTTGGATCTGCTCGGCAGCATCGGCAAGCGATATCGTCGGCTAAAGTACTGATGAAGTATTCTTTGCGACACTTAGTAGGAAACCAAGCGGAACCCGACTTTGAATTCAGACGAGAATTAGACATTCTCACTATCACCACGACGATCAGTGGAAAATTTCGTGAAGAATGACTGTAATATTGATATGGTTTCCTCCCGGAGCCCGGGAAGGATTTTTCGCTCTAACGGGACTTTTAGCCGAAACTTCAACCGGTGAAACAGACGACTTCGGGACCTCGGATCGAGAATCTAAAAAGCTCCAAACGATTTCGTTTGGCGTTTCGGGACCGAATTCATGAAGAGGAATTTCGTGAATAGTGACTCGGTGAAAAGTGTTTTCGAACAACGTGACGCAGACTTCGAGAAAGATTGACCCGATCCCGAATTGTGCGGGCCCGGTACCTCGAAACCAATAAACGACCCCAGGACAGATATTCTCAGTGGTACTGAGATACTCATTGATGACCAGAACTAGAGGACGACTAGTGACTTGACGCACTGACGCGCTGACGCATTGACGCACTGACGCACTGACGCGTCATGGATTAGGAATATAATAATAAAATATTCAATATATTTTCCTAATCTTCTTTAATCCTAGTTTGGTCCTTGCCCCTTCAAAGTTTATGGTTTAGTCCTTGCCCTTTGAGAGTTTACGCTTTGGTCCTCAAATAGTAAAAAGAGATTTTTACTTTAACCTTTTACCCTTCACACTTTGGTCCCTAGGGTGAATTTAGAGTTGAAATTGGGCCCCCAAGCCCACCAAAACCGTGGCCCACACCCTTTTAATGAGGGTTCCATGTAGTTTTTTTCACTTAAACCTTCATTAAGTGAATTTTAGAGAGATTTAAGAGAGAGAAAGTGAGAGCTCTTCATGTTCTTCCTCCCTAAACCTCCATGGCCGAATCCTTGCTCCTCCATGGCAGCCCCTCCCCTTCATCTTCTTCACTTGATGCTTTGAGGTAAGTTACTCCCCTAATCCCGATCTACGGTTCTACCGATTCGGATTTTTGATAGGTTGAGTTTGGATTTTTGTGAAGTTGGTAGAACCTTAAACTCTCTTTGTTAATGCTTTTCCCACTATCTTAAGCTTCAATTTGAACCGATTAGATTTTTGATTGATTGAGTTTTGGTCCCTTGAAGAATTTTAAGTTGAGCTTTTGTTAGGGTTTCCTTTAGGAAAGTTGTTCCCATCAAATTGATCTATGGATTTGTCCAATTAGTTTTCTTGGAAGCTAGGTTTTTGGAAAATTGATTATGTGAATAAGTGATTTTAAAACTTTAAAATTTAGTTTCACCATACATTTCTTATTACCTTTTATGTGTACAAGTTAGTTTTGAAAGAAAAATTTATTTTGGAATTGTTTGGGTTTGCCCGAATTGCTTGCTGTTTTGGAGCAGGGAATAATTTGATTTCCAAATAGCTTTTAAGTGTGTTTAAATGCTAGAAAATGGTTTTGGGTTTGAAGGAAAGGTTTTGCCCTAATTATTGCAAAAGGGCCTAGAGAAAAGTGTGTGTTTAAAGCCCTAGAAAATTGATTTCTAGAAGTTTTGGTAAACTTAGATTTGAAGGATTAAAATTTAGCTTTTGGGTAAATTGGTTTCTTGAACTCATAGATTAATTAGGGTTTTTGATAAGTTAAAGAAAACTTAGGTTTTGGAAAATTTGCTTTTGGAATGGAATTTTGTGTTTTTAACACTTAGAAGATTTTTGAACTCAAGACTTGAAACTTTGTTTAAAAAACTTGAAATGGAAGTTAGGTTTTGGTTTGTGAAATTTTCTTGAGTAGTTTAATGGCTTGTTTGGTAAAGATAGGAAGTTTTTGTGAATTTAAGAAACTTGGGCAGATTTGACCGTTTGAGGTTTTGTGTGTGTTTTTGGATTCAAAACTTTGTTTAAGGCCTTCAAATTTATTTGTAAGAATCTAGCCTTGATTCTCTTTAAAGGTTATGAGTTTTGGAAAGATTTGAGAATGTTAACTTAGAGTTTTCCACATTCCTTCGACGGACGTCAAAGTTGTTTGAAAACGTTTTCGACTTCCAAGGATTTTCCTAAGAGTTAGGACCTATGCCCAAGTGACAAGAACCATGTAGGACCAGTAGCAAGGACCTTAGGATTGTGTTTCAAATTCTGAGCTAGGCTATGTTTCTTGAAGGTTTACGAGACTTCGGACCGGCCAGGACGATCAGAGCTTACGTAATTACCCGGATCGAACGGTTTTTCGGTAAGGGCACTTCGTTACATTAGCAATTAAGCATATGTATATGTTTATACTATTATGCTGTATGTCAGTCGATGGCGTTCTAAGAACGACCGACTTTAAATTGCTTGAATTTGATTGAAGTCTCTGAAGGCATCTGATATGCTGGATTAGGATTGATTGATGTTTGCTTGTATGTGCGTATTGAATTGATTGGAGTTCTTGCATTACTGTTTCTTGTAATCATGCTCTCATTTCCGCACATGTTTTATATCTGTTGATATGTACCCTTGCTCTACATAATTCATTTCAATTATGAAGCTAACTTAGGCAATGTATAAAGACAAGTAAGACCTAGATTGGGTAATTAAGTAAATATACGTTCCTTGAGGTAAGTAACTATATACAGAGTTGCTCGAGCCTTTCTTGGATTACCTATAAGGTGCAGGAGAGCTTACGCCGAACCTGCAGAAGTGGCGAATCACAGTGGTCGATGGAAAGCCATAGTCGTACCTACACTGGGGAAACGTCCCGCCTCCCACGAATCGGAGTTGGCGCTACATCCGGATAAATTGGGAACGCCCGTGGGCGTTGTAGAAAACCAATGGCTTAGGCATATAGAGACAAATATGCTAATTAATGGGTTTCGGGTTTGGTAGACACTAACTTGTATGTTATTTTTTTTGTCCCTCTGCTTAGATAATCTGTTTGTTAGTAGTGTATGTTCATATAGGAAATGCTTCATGTGTTGTTTCTTTTTGAAGTTGACCCTTGCTTGTCTGTTTTGTGTGGTTGCTGCCGTTTTTTTACTTATGTAATAAGTCTTGTATGAGTATGTATCAGGGTAGGAGTTTTAGTTTCTTTTCTTTTACAACTGATAGAAGTGTTTTCGAAACCAAGTTAGGTGTTTTGTAAATAATCTCTAAGCTGCTGGTCAGTCATTTTACGCCATATGTTTGGCTATTTGCGAATTAGGTATTTATAATACTAATGCATCTCATCATGGCATGTTTCGAAAAGGAAAATGATTTCAAAAAAAAATATACTCCCTTTTTCTTAGTTTTGGAAATTCCCCTGCATATATTATTTACGGTTTACCTGCTATAGTAACGCCCTGAAAATCGGGGTGTTACACTCACCGCCCATCAGGGGCCCTAGCGTATGGCGAGACGCCCTACACCAGTCCACTAGTCTACAAAGCATCGAGTCTGAGGTAGGAAGACGAAGTGTGGCATTACTTGCACTCGCCGCCCATCAGAGGCCCTGGCGTAGGGCGAGACGCCCTACACCAGTCCACTAGTCCACAAGGTACCGAGTACTAGGCAAGAGGATGAAGTGCGGCTTCCCTTGAATTTGTTGCCTAGTGTGGTGCACGCCTTTTCGCCGCATGCAGCTTTTCGTATGATCACCGACATATTTATCACTTCAATCACTCGTGAGTTCTGATGCTCCACTTAATGGGTCACATCTTGCCACCCACTCACTGACAATGGCCACATTCTCCAAGAAAATTCATGATTATATCCCTTCATGCCACCCTCAGTTTTCGCAACGGGTGCTAGCTGCCAACAGTTACGACGCTAGGCGAGATCCCAAGCGTCTTGCAGCGATTTAGTCTCTAACTCCTCAAAATCTAGCCTTTTTAAAATTCCAAAACATAATCATCATTGCTTGATGTGTAATTAATTTTCCTAAACTCAACCATTACCCAATCAACAAGTGCGTCTCTACACATACTTCCTCACTCTTTTATAAAGAGTTGAAGGTGACACATGAGAAGCCTTTACACTTCTCTCTCTTCTTTGATTCTCTTTCTCTTCTCTTCTCCTTGGATCATCCCCTCCGTTCACCTTCTCTAAAGAAGTAGAGAACTCCCATTTCTTATGGCAACCACCAACGGAACTAAAATTGCGATCAATGAAAACCTCCACACTAGCGATGCTACGACGAGTAACGTGAACCCTCCTCCACCGGGCACCAAAGTCAAACAAGCAACCGCCACCAGCGCCTCTCATCTTGGCAATGGTACGTATTATGGCACCATTCTTCTCTGCCCTTTTCCAGTTTTTGTGTTTCTTTTCATTATATACTTCGTCAACTGATGACCTGGATTTATAAGCATATTTCCCCTTTCTTTTCCTTTGTTTTTATTTTATTTTATTTGAGTCTCATATAGTTTTTATTTTATTTTGGTAGAGTTTTTGTTTTATTTTTGCATTTGCATGTAGATTAGCAATTATTTTATTTTTTGTCCTTTTTGGTATGTTTTATTAGAGTTTTAGTCCTTGTTAGAGTTCTGGTCATTATTAGGTGGTTTATGGGTGATTTGATGAAGAAGAAGAGGAGTTAGAGCTGAATGGGTTTGTGGATTAAATGAAGAGTTGAAGCAACAAGCAAGAAAAACATTTTCCACATGTTCAAATGGTGAAGAATGAAGGTTTCAGCTGCTGCAAAATGTCCTTGAAAGCCACAATGGAGTCCCTTAATTGCCTTGATGAAAGGAATCAAAAGAGAAGGTTAAGAGCAAGAAAATGAGGAGTCTGCCGTGCTCCCAACGCCTGAGCATTGGGGAGCCAATGCTCATGCATTGGAATTCTGCCAAAACTTGTGAAAATCATCCTGCTCCCAGCGCCCAAGCGTTGCGCTTGAGCATTGGCCTGCTGGCAGTTTTGCTATAAATTCAGTTTTTTGCTTTTCTTTTGTATCAACCCTAGAACCTTGTACTTGGCTGAGTTCCTTCCTTTGTAGCCTTTTTCTTGAAGCTTGTAAGAGGCCTTTGGAGCCCTTGTATCCAGGTTTATGTTATTTTCTTTATGTTTAACCTAGCCATGCTTGGCTAATGCTTTCTAGCATTCGGGTTTGTAGTGAATCCTTTTCCAGCTATCCTTTAAACTTCTGTTTTATCATATGAATAAAGTCTTTATTCTTATTATCTTCTCCCCATGTTTATTATGCTTGGTTCAAACAATTTTATCATGCTTTCTCTTGCACAACGGTAGTTGGTAAGGTTAAAGGGAAATGGGATTAGATTAATCAGCTTATCCGCCACTTAGGTATAAGGGTGGGAATCAATTGTGTTGGTCAGAACTAAGAACACTAATTCTTCAATTGGATTAACTAAGCACTAAGGTATTAGATTTAGTAATTGGATTGAAAGTTCTATTTGATTAAGGCATTAACAAGTAGAAATCCTAGGCTAGAGAACCTAAGGACGATTTTCGAGTTCATATGATTTTCAATTTGTAAGAGACATAATTTGGTTAGGTGAAACTCAAACCCGAGTGTTATTTTTACCATAGTTTTCTTTCTTCTTGCTTAATGTTATCACAATCACAAAAACAACAAAAATATATCTTTTTGTTTTCTACTCTAACAATTGAGTTTAAAGTCCAAAATCAATTCCTATCCCTGTGGAGAACGATATCTTTTATATTACTTCAATACAATCTGTGCACTTGTAGAATTGCTATCATCAACCACTCTACATACGGACACCTCTTTCTTTCTTCTACAAATCCTCCCTTCCAACTTCCTTTTTTCATTTTCCTGATTCCGACGTCCCCAATTGGGTGGTCAGAAATCTCGACGCCGCACCAGGAATTTCACAGACACTCCTTGAACTTTCCTCTTATGACAGCGACTCTAAGGGAAAAATATCCTCTTTCCCCTCTCTTCACCTTGTTGACGTTACCAGAGACCAATTATTGAAACCACCTTGTCTAAGCTTCTTGACCCTCTGTGGCGACTCTCCAGCGATTTTAGAACACCCTCTATATACCTCACCTTAGAGGACGTCAAAAGTATCAACGAGGCCTCCGCTGTTCTTTTCCATGAAGGATAAGAAGACCAACTTAGATTACGATTTTGTGGGGAGAATGAGTTTATTTCCTCCTCTAACACAAAAGGGCGATCACCCCATTATTTTTACCTTTAATTAACCCTCTGCGTTGACATAGGGTTCAAGCTTCCCTTCTCCAACTTCATCTCCTCTGTGCTTAATTTTAAAAACATTGCACGCACCCAACTTCATGCCAACAACTTGCGTTTCTTCGTTGTTTCGAGATACTATGCGACTTCCTGGGTATTAACCTATCCTACACACTAATTTTTCACTTTTTCGGGGTCAAAGGTGTGACGAAGGTTATGGCATCACTACTTTCCTTTTGTGTCGATGACAATAGCTTAAGGTTAACCGTATACAAAAGAAACTACAAAAACTCTTTCACCAGAAGGTGGTTCAAAGTTTTGGATAGCCCTGACTTCAACCAACTAACCACCTACCACAACACCCTGTATAAGTTCCCTTTCTACTTGACCGAAAGGCCTAAAGCCTCCACCAAAATAGTGCCTGCGTTGTTGACGCCCAATGAGCTTCATGCGGCGGATTTCATCTCCAAGTTGCCTCAACTCAGTAGCCACAATCACATTGAGGTCACAAAAGAAGGGCGAGTTGCCGAATTCTTTGGTAAGAGAGGTGAATTCAGTTTTATTTCATTGTCTCCAAAACATATAATGATTTTTATTTTATTATTCCTTCCTGCCAAAGATCCTGATGTGGATTTGGAGAGCATGTCGGCTTTCCAATAATGCCAAAGAGCTCTAGAAAGAAAGCAAAGACAGCGAGAAAAACTTGAAGCCCTTCTGAAGAAGAAGGTGAAGACCAGTGGGACGGAGGTGACTTAGCGATCCCTCCTCGGTCTATTGATGCCAAAAAGAAGAGGAAAAATGTAAGAGCTAATTATTTTTCACCAACTCCATTAAAAAAAGTCTAACATCGTCTGAGCGTTCAACTGTGGCCCTATATTCTTTCACCTCGTCAGCAGCTGGGACTAGGCGTGCCTCACGTGGTGCAGTATTTGGTGCTAATCTCAAATCTATTGAGAAAGCTAATAGGTTTTCACCTCCACTTCCCCTCATCTCAAAAAGTCTTACACATCATGGCGCACCTCTAAAAAAAAATAAGGTATGTGCCTTCGAAAAAAAAATGAAGTGGTGGGGTGAGAAAGAGTATGAAGGTAGTAAAATTCAATTCATTCATCCCATACATTCCACTACTATGTTCAAAAAAAAAAAGGAAAAAATTGAGAGAACCTATGTGCTGAAATTGATAAAGCTTTTAGTCAAAAGAATCACATAACATGAATTCTGAGTCAAGCCAATAGAGTTGCCAAGTTTTTGAATCCATACCTTGTTTAACCCTTGGCCAAGTTTCAACCTTCAAAAATCTCTTCTGAAGTTACATAGTTGCATAGTTCCAACTTTGATTTGAATGATAGGCAGAATTTTTGAACTTTCATGTTTTTCATTGAGAATATCTTTTTGTGAGCTGAATTTGATGAACTCAACATGTTGCATGTGCCAAGCTTAACTCTCTTGATCAAGTTTGATGAGTGGATATTATATGATATTTTTAGGGTGTTTTTAGTCTTTTTATTTTATTATTTTTGAGTCTCATATATGATTTTTATTATTTTTATGTAGATTTTATATTTATTTTGCATTTTGCATATAGATTAGCTTTTATTTGTTTTTCCAACTTTATTTTATATTTTTAGGAATTTTTGTAGTTATTTTATATTTTTAGGAAAGCTGGTATAGTTATCATTTTTGTCCAGGGACCGATTTGAAAAGTTTCAGGAAATAGAGGATCAAAGTGGAAAGGTTCAAGAGCGGAGGATGAAAAGTGAAGTTTGAAGGAGTCAAAGGGCCAGAATTGAAGTTCTAACAAAGAGAGGACTTAAAGTGGAATTCAAGAATGTGAAGTAACACTCTTTGATTTGAGCACATGTAAAATAAGGTTGGAAGGATTAATGGTGGTAGAAAGAAGTTTCAGAACTTATTAGAGGCTGAATGAGCCTAATTAAGCCAATCAATTCCACCATTGAAGAAGAAAGGAATCCAAGAAGAAGCTGCCAGTGTTCGAGCCAACGCTCAAGCGCTGGGCCTATGTCTGAACGTGGGATTTTAATGCATCCCAACGCCCAAGCGTTGGGAATGCCAGCGCTCAAGCGCTGGAGGTCAGATTTTTGCTATAAATAGGGAGGCAATTTGCACTTGTAAGACACACCTATTCAGAATACAACAAGTGTTCTTCTTTCCTCCCTAAAGATCATTGTTCCTAGGAATTGTGGGAAGCCATACTTGAGCTCCTATCCAGGGTAATTCGATGACTCTTTTAGCCATGCTTGGCTAATTCTTTTTAAGTTTCTTGGGTTGTTGTAGTTTATATTTATGTTTTAGTTTATTTCTACCTTTCTGAATAATATTTCCAGTTCTTGTTTTATTTCCTTGTTCTTAATTTTATCTTGTTGATCACAAGTGTTTTTGCTCTCTACTTATATCATAAGGCCATTTGGTAAGTAGTAAGGGAAATAGGATCTAAAAAAGGCTATAAGTATATATCTCTAAAGGACATTAGGATAGACGTAGCTTTATGTTGGCCCGAATTCAATCTTCATCTTCTTTTTTGGTTAACTAAATTACAAGGTCTTGGATTTAGTAATTAGGAAGAAAGTTCTACATTTCTTAAGGCAATTAACTTGTAGAAATTCTAGGCTATAGCATCATGAACTTGGTTTTAAAATTCAAAAATTAAGTAGGAACTTGCTAGCATATTTTATAGACTATGTAATTCAACCCAAGAGCTTAATTTTCATCATCTTTATCTCTTATCATTTTATTGCTATTTCATGTTATATCACAATCAAACCTTCAACAACATACATCTTTTATTTTTCTGCTCAAGTACTAAACAATTTAATAAGAAGGCACCTATCCCTTGGGTTCGATCTTTTGATTACACGATAATTAACCGTGCACTTGCGGTTTGGCTATCAAAGTTTTTGTGAAACATGCATGCTTTCCAAATCCGCAGTGCTTTCTTGAAAAATTATCATCTTCTTTTTGGATAAAACTTTTTCTAAACTTGAGGACAAGTTTTTCTTTAAGTTTTGTCGCTTGAGGACAAGCTGTCGCTGAGTATAGTGGTATGATGACTAGATTTTGTATGATATTTTAGGGTCTTTTTAGTCTTTTATTTTTGTTATTTTTGAGTCTCATATAGGTTTTTTATTCTTTTTATTTAGATTTTATATTTATTTTGCATTTTGCATATAGATTAGCTTTTATTTGGTTTTTAAACTTTATTTTATATTTTTAGGAGTTTTTATAGTTATTTTTGTATTTTAGGAAAGCTGGTAGAATTAGTCTTTTTATACAGGGACCAAACTGTAAACTTCAGGAACGGAAGGGCCAGAAATGGAAAGTGCAGAAGGTGAAGGGCTGAAAGTGGAATCTCAGCAAATAAAGGACCAAAAGTAAAGAAGTGGAAGATGAAGCACCATTGCTAATTTAGCACATGGGAAATGAGGCATGATAAGTATTAAACCCCTTTGCTGTTTCAGAATTAAAAAGGGGACAGAAGGGAGGCTAATTAAGTCCATCAATTTCTGTTTTGAAAACAATGCTATTATCTTAATTAAAACTACTCACTCCGTTCCTTTTTATAAGACCCATTTAGAGAAATTTGTTTGTTCTTAAATATTAGACTCTCTTCTAGTTTTTAGCAAAGTTATTAGTCTATTTTAAATATACCCTTTCTGTTGATTATTTTGATTCTCACATAATTTTACTTTCCTCTCTCCCCATGCAATGATTAAGGATATAAAAAGATAATTTTTAATTTTTTTTAATAAAACTAAGACATTAATTGATTTTATTACTAATTTTCTTAATAAGCGCAATTTATAAGATCTTATAAATAATAAGAATGGAGGAGATAACTTAGACGTAATTCGCCGAGTCACTCCAAGATATCATTTTCATTCATTTGTAACATGGAGTTTGTAATCATTGCTTGCTCATGTGCGCCATTTTAGCCTATGATAGAGTTGGGATGTTCGAGATTTTTGTCCTACAATCCTAAAATGAAATATTTACATGAACTATATCTCTACCCTCCTCCATATGCCATACAGAATCCCGTCTCATCTAATACAATTTTTGCTGAAAGTGATCATAACTTATCATGCAAAACTACTAGACATTTTTCAGGAGAAAAAGAAATTAAGTGTACCAAGTCAAATTAAACACTATATTTAATATTTAACTTTTCTCTTTATAAGATTTTTTTAAAACCAAATTGCATTAATAAAGTAAAGAATCACGTCCAAAAGCTAATACATCATGATGGATAAGAGGATTCAATCTAAAGGAATCTCCTTAATCCAAACCAAGTTATGAAAAGAAAAAGATTTCTTAGCCAAAAAATGCGCAACACTGTTGCTGCTTCTACGAACAAAAGAAAGCTCAATAAAATTGAAATTACAAGCAAGCAAACAACAATCATGAACTAAAGCATAAACATGGGAAGATCTCAGTTTGGCCTTCCTCAAGATCTCATACAGATGCAAGCAGCCAGTCTCAAAGAAAACTAAACAAAAACAGAAACCCATAGCCACAGAGATAGCCCAACAGAAACAAAAAGATCCTCCGCTATCAAGGGAGAAAGAACCTGAAAAGGGGAAGCTATTATTGCAGTAAGAACTTCCCCCTCGTGGTCACAGGAAATGAAACCAAACCCCTCAATAGAAGTCTCAAGAATAGACACATCAAAATAGACTTTTATCCTCTAGTCCATCGAATGCTTCCAAGAAGTCAGCATCAGACCAACCACATGCACAACATGAGAAAATCATGAGGAGCAAGCAAACGAGAAGCTTTCCGAATAGGCCGCAACACATTATGTTGTAAACCCCGAAAAAAACGTTGTTTCAGTGCTCCCAGATACAATATAACAAAGTGAAAACTAGAGCAAGAACTCCTTTATCCACATCCACCATGAACTGCAACAAGAAACCATTAAAAGATGTGGCAGATTCTCACCTCAATCGAAAGCCAAGAGAAGAACCAAACCACAACATTTGAACATGAATGAACCACAAGAAAGCATGACCAACCGTCTCATCATCACAACCGCACAGGGGGCACAATTCATTAGTCTCCATGAAGCAAAACCCAAGACAATGTCGCACCGGAACAATCCCCAAGATGATCCTCCACACGAGCTCTTTACATCTAGGAAGTGAGGCGAGCTCCAAAACCTCTTCCAAGCCTTTGGCGGGATCCACACCTCTGAAGATGAAGATGTTGTATTAGTGGTCTCATTCTCCATTATAAATTTATAACCTACTTTTGTTGTATAAAAACCCTCCACAGTTAAAGCGCAAACAAAAACATCATAAGTTGGAGAATTAGGCAAAGGAATTGCATAAATACTACAGGCAACCAAATGATGAAAGAAACCATCAATTATGTGCCTATTCCAATCACCTGTAAGGGGACAAAGAAGATGAGAAACCATCTTAATACAAGCTTCCTCAGCCATATCCCTGCGGCAGGAAATGGGAGGGCCTTGAGGAAGGCAATTATCATCCCAAGTATGGATCTGTGACCCATCACCAATTTTCTAAATTCCTTTCTTTTCCAAAAATCCAGCTTTCTTTAAGGATACTTGACCATGCATAGCTAGGTCTATATCCTCGTTTAGAACCCAAAATATCACCATTCGGAAAATATATAGCTTTAGAAAAAGAGCTAAGCAATGACGTAGAATTTGTTTTAATCATCCACCAATTTTTACCAATAAGAGAAATATTAAAATCTTTAAAATTACGAAAGCCAAGATCACCAACACTCTTTCAGTGGCATAACTTTTCCAACTAAGCCAATGCATATGGCGCTGTGAAACACCACCACTCAGTAGAATTTACTAATCATGCTTTCTATCGGGGAACAAATACTATCACGTAAAGCAAAATACGATATCACATAAGCTGGAATTGCTTGAGCAAAGACCTTAATAAGAACTTTTTTCCCCACTCGAGAAAGTGCCCTTTATTTCCATCTTTTTAGTTTCTTCTAAACTCTTTCTTGACAAAATTAAAAACCTGGGTCTTTGATTTGCCAATGATGGCGAGAAGTTCCAGATATTTATCATAGCTTTAAGATGTTCTCACAAAGGTTAAAAGTACATTAAAATACCTAAAGGGAGAGAAGCCAAAATTTCTATTGCTATGGTTTGTATAGCTGTCCAATGAAAATGATTTCTTCTTTCTTTCTGACCAATTTATACTGTCACTTCGGACTTCTCCTCCTAGGCTAACTCTCTTCTTCATTTTGTCCTTTAGCAGTGATGTCCATTTCTTCATTTTGTCACGTGAGCCATCAGGCAGCATGCCGCTCTGTATCCTTCACTACTTGTTTCTTAAATCCTTGAAATCTTTGCTCCACATTGCTCCCAACTTCTTATGTTTTTGGGATTTGTTCCTTTTTTTATGTTTGATTCTTCTTTATTGTTATCTATACACAACAAGAAAAATACTCATAGCGTCGGTCGGAAGTTGAAGCTAACAAGGTAAAGGCCGAGGCTATAAGAAATTTATCGTTGACGTCAGGGCTTTCGTTAAATGGCTCGAAGGAAACATTTAACACTGTCCATGTGGCCCAAGCTAATAGTTAGTGTCGATTTAGCCGAGTCTAAGCTATTTCTACACACTTGATTGTCATGGGTGAGGCTAAGCATAATTGTTAGCATCAGTCATATAAGCCAACGATACTATTGCATCGTTAACTTTAGTCATATGGTCGATGTTGTTCTTTCAAATTCTTTTGACCACAGCAACACAAAAATCATGTTGAAATTGATAATTTTTAAATTCCAGCTCTTGCATTTCCTTCCTTTTAGTTGTTTCTCGAAATTAACTATTTTACCATTCAGATGTATATATATACATGTTCTCTATTTGTCTTCGAGTACCATGAATTATCACTGAATGCTTTGAATACGGTCATGTAGTTTAGCCACTTGATCAATGAGATTTCCCTATTCTCTGACCTCATTCTCGTTTCTCATATAAAAATTAGGGAAGTAGTAGTGATCACTTTCATTCCCCTATCGATTATTTCAGAAATGAGAAATGGGGAAAGAGAATAGAGAAATCACAATGACCAAGTGATCAAGCTGTATGACCAAATTCAAAGCATTCATTGACGATGCATGATTGTTAATGACCAGTAGAAGGAAATCAAGGCATATATATATATATATATATATATATATATATATATATATGTATATGTATATCAAGGTGAAAAAAGTTCAGCTCAAGAAACAACTAGATAATAAACAAGAGCAAGAATTCAATAATTATGAATCCAAATATGAATTTGATATACTCATAATGAAAATAATTTAAACATGTTTATATTAATTAAAAGACATTTATAACCAATTGCAATAACAATCATAATATAACATTAATTATTTAATTGTCTTACTACAAATGTTACTTTGACCTATCACATGATCTATCACTTTCACCATTTTAAAATATTTTAACTTTAAGCTTATGGTTCTTCAAGAGTAGATGCAATGCCTTCTGCTTGTCTAATTCGATCCTCATTGTATCTTGCTACTCCCCAAACAGCAGTTGCTTTTTTAACATATTCCATGACTGTAAATTAATCTAAGCTCTGCAATTAATCTAAGGTACTATTTCTTAGTTTCTTTGCCAGGATCTAAGCTAGTAGTAACAAAATGCAAGCAATCCCTAGAACCCCCCACTCTCAAATATCAAGCAAATATTTCTATTACAAGTCTATCACAGATAAAAGTTGCATCGTGAATAGAGATTGATCATACCCTTGTTGTTTTAATTCTTGGAATTAACTTCATTGTAATTTTTTTGTTGACAGTCATAACCTATCAAAATATAACAGATAAGGAAAACCAACATTCTAGAAGTTGTTAAGAAGACTAAAACTCATATTTAGATTTCATTACTTGTGCAGTACTAGTGATAAGTCGCATCAGATGGTGGGAGTGACGACTCTAGATCGGAGTGGAAGGTGAGGAGAGACAGTTCGGGGTGCAAGGGTTGTGGATTATAGCATAAGGCAGTGGCTGATGCAAAATGCAAGGGAGAAAGATTAGGATACATATGAGAGAAATGCTACGGTCACATATGAAAGATATAGTAGTTTTGGGCGGCACGTCGGTATGGATGAGGGCGGCGCATCGACAATGGTCGCAAAGACGGGGTGGCATTGCGGAAGGACTTGTGGCAGGGGGAGAAAGAGGGGGTAGATGTGAAGGTTAGGGAGACAGTGAACTGGTGGTGGAAGGGGCAGCTGAGGGAGATGGGGCGACGGAAGTATAAAGGATGAATTTGGTCATGGAGCGGGTGATAGAGAGAGGGGTAGGCGGAGGGGGACCTAGAGGGTGACAATGAAGATGAGGCACCGGAGAAAGGACAATAGAAGAAAAGGGGTGAGAGTTAGGGAGTGTAAAGCTCGACTGAGGGGGGTTGGGGAGGGGGCGGTGAAAGGATAAGGGTGAAAGTTAGGGAGTGTGAGGGGGCGTAGCGGAGAGGTAGGGGTGGGGGTGAGTTTGTGAGTGTGAGGGGGAAGTAGTGGGGCGCACCGGGTAGAGCAAGGGCGGGGCAACACTGTGGATGGTAGGCGAGCGGCAGTGCAAGAGGGTGAGGGTTAATGAGAAGTGTGAAGGAGCGGTTTAAGGGGGTGGGGACTTATAGGTCAATGAGGCAGAGAAACCATCGAAAATTTGTGTCGGCCTAGTCGGCACTAAGTGATAAATAATGTAACAACACAAGAAAAGGGGGTTTCAATTGTGTTCTTTTAAAAACTTAATTTTCAAATTTCAAAAAGCAGATATAAGCTGTTATAAAACTTTTCGTAAATGTGAGGCAGCGGAAGAATAAATAGAAACGTAAACAATAAAGCACATAGAGGATTATATCCTAGTTCACCCCCTTAAACGATAGGGCTACGTCCAGTCCTTCGCTTAACCAAGATTTTCTACTATTCACCAGAGTATTATCAAGGACTCCTCCTAGTACAAGTAATATCAAGGACTTCTCCTGGTACAAGTATTATCAAGGACTTCTCCTAGCACAAGTATTATCAAGGACTTCTCCTAGATTTTTTTTCAAGAATGATTTCTTCTACAAAATCTCTTCTGTAAGAGTGAGGTAGAAAGATTAAACTCAGCTAAATCTAAGTATTTATGTAGTGATTATGACACTTAAGGATATACTTGAGTTTTGAAATAGAGAGGATAAGACGATAGGTTCTCTGTGATGTGTGAATAGCTTGAGAGTATTTGACTCTTAGGGATTTCTCACACTTGGAAGTTTTTCACTCTTTGAGGTTTTGACACTTGAAAATTTGAGTTGTTGGATTATTAGAGTCCTCTCTATTCTATGTTTCAATTCTTCAAGTCCTCCATTTATATATCCACTTCAAGAATAGGGTTTTTGAAGATAAGGTAGTTAAGCATTTTGAGTTACACATTTCTCCTTGACCGTACATCAACGACTCTTTGCTTGCATTTAATGCATTTGTCTCATTGTCTCTGCAAGCTTTCCTTAAACGATGAAGTATTCTAAGTAGACTTTTGTTGCAACAAATCTTTTCCATTTTAAGGAAAGAGAACGAGTTGATCCGTTTTGTCTTGTTGACAATGTTGTACTGAGTCTGGGAATATGTGACCATTGATACTCTAACGCTTGTCACGTGATATGTACTACTTTTCCTTGGTACGAGGCTTTGCGAGCTGTAGACCATACTTGAGATATTTTCTTGAATCCATATAGTCTCTTGCTTTCCCTTAGACGATCCTTCTCATATGTTCAGACGGTGATTTTCTTTTCTTCTGCTTAGACAATGCTTGAATGAACGAGTCTTCTCTAGATATTCTATAATGCATGTAGATGAGACTTCTCTTGACATATAGAAATGATAGAAGTTTTTCCTGAAATACATGAAGTACAAAGTTTAGGGAAATTTTTATCTATCGTAGTTGACTTCTTAAACAAAATTGTTATCTTTCCAAATATGGTAAACGTTCTAAGATCATTTAAACTTAAAAATCTCTCCCATTTTGATGATGACAATTTTATAGAGAAAAAGGTTCATATGAAAACTTTGTAAAAATACATCTATATACTCCCCCTCTCTTTTCCAATAAAGGTGTTCTTTTTAATATGAGAAAACGATAGAACAAAGCTTGTTCTTTTTACATTAATAAAAACATTTTCTATCTTCCTTCTCGTTTTCACTCTTCTCCCCTATTTGTATCTCTTCATTTTTCTTTGTTTCTTTATTTTCTCTCTTTTCCCCCTTTGTCATTAGCAAAAACATATGCAATCATTAACGCATAATAACATAAGAGCATATCAAACCTAGACAGAAAATAATAGAATATTAGCATAGCAAACGTAAACTATAAACGATAAAATGTCAGAACGCATAGAAAGTTGTTAGGAAGAGAGTAAATTGTTCAAAAAAAATTGTGAAAGAGATAATCGTCAATCCAGCTTCTCCAGAATTAGAGCAAGAGTCTTTTCAATGGTTTAGAGCTTCTGATCCGCATAGGTTTTGTGCTCCTCAAATGCTTGAACAATGTCCTTCTGAGCAGCAAATCAACTGGAGTTGCTTCTTCAATTGGCATCGAGCACGAACCAACTTCATACGTTACTTCAAGCAAGGAATCATTGTCATTTGCAGCTTGAACAGATTCAGGGATAACTTCTTCAAATCTGGGTATCCTCACAAGAAGCTTGGGAATTGAGTAAATGTCATCGACACCATAGTGTCCATAAACATTTGCAGGAAAACAATAAAAATCCAAGAGCCAAGAGCAAGAACTAATGGTCTCGGTCCAATCAGTAAATAGAATGGCAAATGATGCTTGAACTTCCCAATTCTCCCGAGGAGGGACTTCATCTTTTCGTGCATATAGCGTGTAACGCCCATAAACAGGCTCCTTTCGTTTGCCCAGTTGAGAAGATGATTGAGCTTGCTTTCCAGATGATGCACTCTTAGCAGACGGTGGAGGTCGAGCAGACCTTGTTCGTGTTGCAATGGAAGAAGGATTGAACAATGGAGCTCCACCAGACGTTATTCTTAACTTCTATCATGGAGAAGGAGCCTGTTCAGGTTCCTCAAACGGTGCAATCCTTAGTGCTTTTGGAACAGTTCTTATAGGATTTGAGGGAGTTGATGTGGTTTGCTGCCTCATAGAATTGCCTTTTCCAGCAGCAGTCTTCTTCTTCTTTGAGATGAATTCTTCAGGAAGCTCCAATTTATCAACAGAGATTAGCATTCACTTTACATCACCAATCTTGATGGGGGTTGGCCAAATGATGTCCTTCTCCATAAATTGGGTTCTTTAGATGTAAGGGATCAACATATTTTTCTTGTGAAAGATGGTGGAAATCAGTGATCCATAGGGAAGATTCCCTATTGGATTTTCCAGGAAGTTCACCAAGTAGGCGAAAATCAAGTGAGCAAGGTTCACCTTCACCATGTTGATCATCTTGTAGAGAGCATATCTAGCATACTTGTTCACATTGTTCCTAGCACTTTCCTTTGGAAGGATAGTTTTGCTAACAATAGCATTGAGAAAACGATAGTCTTCAATCATATTATTGACCTCGTGTCCAGCAGTTTGAGGGGGTTTTTCCCAAATGCTATCAGAATCTGAATCCATGACAGTGAGTACTTTTTACCAGATGTTGAACTGATATCCAGATGCTATCATCATCTTCCACAGTGATGGTTGTAATGGTGTTGTTGAATCTTGTGGTTATGGTGCTTCTCTCATAGACGACACAGTTATAAAATTCCTTCACCAAAGGATCGTAAACTTCCTTCTTTGAGATTTCATAGATGGTTTCCTGTCATGATGAAATAATGCTTGAATTCCATCAATCTTGAGATGAATGAACTTATTCATCCCCAGGTATCAAGGGGAGATGATGGATTTGTCTTTGAGTTTTTCAACCCGGCGCTTGCCAATCTCAGCAACTTGACATCAACATTGACCCAAAACCCTTTCATGTCTTGCTTTTAGGATTTCCAGTTTTGCAACAGAGTTGTTAAGTTCTTTTTTAATCTGAGTTTTTCTTTTCCTTTGTCTGAAACACACGTTAGTTTGCAGAGAGAAAGAGAAGAAAGTCTAACTGAGAAGTGTAAGGGTTTGTGTGAAAAGAAATGATGTGATATGGAAAAACGGCGGGAATGCAAAAAGTGTTTAGGTTTTTCGAAGCAATGATGATTTTTGCATTAATAGATGCAAAAGAAATTAATAAAATATAATAACCGCACGCCCAATTAATGCGACGTGACAACTCCTTTTCCAAAATGTCGTTCAAATAGATTAGGTGTGTCAACGTAGCAGTTGCATGTGACATCATCCACGTTTGAACTTCACAATGAGTAGACGATAGATTGCAAACATTGTGTTTTCTTTAGACGGTGCACTTGGGTGATTAAACAATGATTGTATCATATGTGCCTCTGTCGTCTCCTGCACTTTGGTTAGTATATACAATATGGTTCACAAAGCAGGATGCATGCAAATACTTTCTCTCAGAAATATGAATCTATTTTCAATGAGAGGTTTCGTAAATATATCTGCAAGTTGATCATCAGTATGCACATATGCAATGTCAATATCACCCTTTGCAACATGATCCCTTATAAAGTGATGCTTGATTTCTATATGCTTGGTCCTAGAATGTTGAACAAGATTCTTAGTAATGTTTATAGCACTTGTATTGTCACATAGTAATGGAATGTTATGTTCAAAGATGCTATAATCTTCTAATTGATGTTTTAGCCACAATAATTGGGTACAACAAGACCCTACAGCCACATATTCAGCATCAGCAGTAGACAATGAGATTGTGCTTTGTTGTCTACTTGACCATGAAATTAAGCATTGTCCAAGATAGTGACATCCTCCACTTGTCCTTTTTCTTTCAATTCTATCTCCATTATAGCATGCATGGCAGAATCCTTTAAACCTGAAATCATCACATTTCTCATACAATAGGCCAAGATTAGCAGTACCTGATAAATATCTAAAGATTCTCTTTACAACCTTAAGATGAGATTCTTGAGGATTCACCTGAAACCTTGCACATAGATAGACACTAAACATAATGTCAGGTCTGCTAGACGTAAGGTAAAGCAGTGATCCAATCATACCTCTATATTTAGTAGAATCGCTAGGTGAGCTTTCATCGTTCTTATTTAATATGGATCCAGGATGCGTTAAAGTTCTCATGTCCTTAGACTTTTCCATGTTGTACTTCTATAGAAGATCTTTGATGTACTTCATCTGGTGGATATACGTTTTGCTCTTCTCTTTACGAATTTGAAGTCCAAATATAAGGTTAGGGTTCTTTGAAAAATTTTAAGTTGGGTTTTTGTTAGGGTTCCCTTTGGAAAAATCATTCCCATGACATTGATCTTTGAAAATCTCTAATTTGTTTTCTTGGAAGTTTTGTTTTTGAAAAATTGAATATTTGGAAAAGTGATTTTTCAAGCCTTAGGTAATTATTCACCCTAGATTTCTTGTTCTCTTTGATGTGTACAAATTAGATTTGGAAGCAAAAATTTCCCTTGAATTAAAGTTGTTGGCCGAATTGATGTAGTGTTTTAGGACATTGGAAAATTGATTTTCTAACTAGCTTTTTGTAGTGTTTAAAGCTTGTATGTGAGGTTTGATGCAAAGGAAAATTATTGCCATAATTTTTTATGGAAAGTCCGAGAGTTAGAAAATGTTTTTAGGGCATGGAAAATTTATTTTCATTTGGTTTTGAGAGTTAAAGTTTAGAGGGACTAAAATTGAACTCTTGGGTAAATTTGACTATGGAACTTCTAGCCTGTTTTTAGGGTTTTGAAAAGTTGGGAAATTGAGAATTTAAAAGTTGACCATTGAATGAATTTTGTATGTTCTTGACACTTAGGTTTTTATGGAGTTTAAGAGTGAAAAATTGATTTGGAAACTTGTAGAAAAAGTTGAGCTTTTGGGAAAATTGGATTTTGGAACTTATAGTTCAAATTAGGGTTTTGAACATTCTGAAAAATTGGGGATATTGGGGTGGAAAATGGATTTAAAAGTTATGTTTTTGGTTGTGTGGTTGATTTGAAAATTTAGTAAGTGTTGGGTGAAAATTTGGAAAATTTTAGGGTTTTTAAGAACTTGGGCACAATTGAAGATTGATGAAAATGTGTGCGTTTTTGTTTTCTAAAATCTTGATTAAGGCCTCAAAATGGTTTGTAAGCATCTAGCCTTGATGCTCTTTGAATGGTTTAAAGTTTTGGAAAATTTAGATTTTTGTAACTTAGGGTTTTTCTAAGTTCTTTTGGTAATTGTCGAAATCTTGTTTAAGTGTCTTCGACCTCCGAGGATTTCCTAAGTTGTAGAGCCTATGTCTAATTGTTAGACCCCTGTTTAGACCAGCCCCTTTACCTTAGGTTGAGTTCAAAGTTCTAAGCTAGGTTGTGTTTGTTGAAGGATAACGAGGCCCCGTACCGATCCAGACGCACGGAGTTTACGTGACCGCCATGGTCGACTACCTTTATGGTAAGGGCACTTCGTATCTCTGTCTATTAGCATAAGTATATGTATATACCATGCTGCACAATGATCTTTAGAATGTAGTTGACAGCGTTCTGAGGACGACCCGACTTAACCTGTATTGATTGATATATTAATGCAAGTCTCTGAAGGAATTTGATATGCTGGATTAGGTTTTGTTTGATGCATGGCATTGTTGGATTGTTGTGATTTGTGGCTTGACTTATTGGATGTTTACTGCTTTGATGATAATTGAAAGCATGTTTCTTCCTTCGACATGATTTATATCTGCTTAAGATATGTGCAACTTCTCTACATGATTAGTATTAATTATGAAGCTATGCTACGCCTCGTTTAAATACGTATGATTCCTACTTGTGTTTTTTGGTCATGTCGTGTCAAGCATGTAGTCGTGAAAGTCGTCATAGTTCGGGGCTAATAAAGAGTCACGGGCTAGATGGCGCACCATCGGGGCATTATTATAGAGCGTTCCCGTGTAAGTGGCAACTCTCGACTTACCAACTTACTTTCTAGTTCGTTCGGAGTTCGAGAGAGTGTCACACCTGCCTGCGGGAGTTGGTGCATATCCGGATAAAAGTTTTTTTTGTACATGAGGAAGATGTGCGTGCATATAGAAGTCCTAGAGTTTTTCAACTACTTGTGCAAATAATTGTATGTGTACTTGTTATTTGCTACATGTTGATTGTTTGAACATTATGTGTTTGTCGTAGGCTTTAATTGCATCCAATGTTTTATTTTGAGTTGAACCTTGCATCTGTGTGTTGTTCATATTTTCTGGTGATCCGCCGCCAGTCGGACTGCCTTTAGCCGGAAGACGCAGATGGACGCCGTTACAGGAAAACCATGACAAGAAGCCGGGCACCTAGTGCTGGAAGACTTGTCGCTGTCGCTTTTTAATTATGTAATGAGTCTCGTATGGGTACGTATCAGGGTAGGGGTGTTAGGTTGCTTTTTACAACTGACGACAGAATTTTTGAAAACAAGTCGAATGTTTTGTAAGAAATCTCTATGCTGCTGGTCGGTCATTTTATGTCATATGTTTGGCTATTTGTGAATTATGTATTTATAATACTAATGCACCTCAGCATGGCATATTTCGAAAAGCAAAATGATTTAAAAAAAAAAAGAATATACTCTCTTTTGCAAGTTTTGAAAATGCCCCTGCATATTTATTTACGGTTTATTTGCTACAGTAACGCCCTGAAAATTGGGGTGTTACATTTCTCCCGTCATTTGTCGTGAGCATCCATTGTCCAGGTACCATTGTTGGCGTTGCTTTGTCCTGTCAAACAGATCTGCAACTGGAAAAATCATGGTCTTAGGTACCCAAATTATGTTGGGTCCTGATTGGTTAGTAGAGCTTCTGGGAGGAATCTTCTTGTCATAGGTGTTTTTTTCTTCCAAAACTTCGTAATCTTTAGCTAGCTACACATTTTCATGTTTAGAAGCATCTAACTCTTTTTGAAGTTGAGAAATTTTTTTCTTTAGACTTATATATTTTGAAGATAAAGCATGAGAATAATCAAGTAAATCATTGTATTCATCTTCAAGATTTTCAGGTGTTACCTGATCCTTCTCGTTGTCTGATCCATCAACTGAAGCCATGAAAGCAAAAAATGATTCTTCATCACCTTCATCTTCGTCATCATCTGAGATTTCTTTAGAGTCATCACTTTGGCCTACGAGTGCCTTCTTCTTTCTGTTGTAGTTCTTCTTGAATGGTTTCTTTGTAAGTTGAGGACATTCAAATTTAATGCGTCCTAGCTTTCTACATTCATAGCAGACGATAGGACTCCTATCTGAGCTTTGTCCACCTTCCCTTCTAGAGATTGATGCGAATTTTCTTTGTCCAGATTCCTTCTTGTGCTCGCCTCTTGACTCACTTTTGCCCTTTTGCCGTTTGAGCCACATCCTTTTGAATTTTCTGTTGAGGAGTGCTTCCTCATCGCCAGTATCGCCTATTGACTCTTCAGTTTCTTCAGAGGATTCTTCAGCGTCTAGAGCCTTGGAGCTTTTGGATTTGAAGGCTACAGATTTGTTATTTTTTCTATCTTCATCCTGAGCTTGTTCAATCTCATGAACTTTTAGAGATCCCAAAAGATCTTCCATCCTAAGAGTGCTAAGATCTTTAGCTTCTTGAATAGCAGTGACCTTTAGCCTCCACTTCGTGGAAAGACACCTTAGAATATTTTTTATCTGGTCAAGGTTGTTGTAGGTTCTTCCAAGATTCCTTAACCCATTGATGATTGTTTGAAATCTTGAAAACATACCATCAATAGATTCACTTCATTGTGAAGGCTTCATATTGAGCAACAAACATGCTTATCTTTGTATGTTTCACGTTTGAAGTTCCTTCATGTGCCATTGCCAGAGTATCCCAGATCCCCTTTGTTGTGTCGAGGCTGTCTATCTTGTCATGTTCAGACTTTCTCAATGCACATGTTAGAAACAACTTAGTTTTGACATTTAAATGATTCTCCACACGTTGATTGTGGGTCCATTGTGCCCTAGGAATAGGTTCACCAGCATTGTTTTTAGGCACGTAGTTTCCTTGTTCAATGATATCCCATATTTTGTAACTTGTGGACTCAATGAACATTTGCATATGTTTATTCCCGTAGGGATAATTTGAGCCATCAAAAAAGGGAGGCTTGTGCATGGCTGAGCTGGTTGGAATAGTGTTTCCCTCCATGGATCTTTTCTCTACACTTGTTAAAGTGTTAGTTCTTTGAGACTGTGCTCTGATACCAATTGATAAATAATGTAACAACACAAGAAGGGGGGGTTGAATTGTGTTCTTGTAAAAACTTAATTTTCAAATTTTCTAAAGCAGATATAAGTTGTTAGAAAACTTTTCAGAAACGTTAGGCAGCAGAAGAATAAATAGAAACATAAACGATAAAGCACACAGAGGATTTTATCCTGGTTCACCCCCTTAAACGATAGGGCTACGTCCAGTCTTTGGCTTAACCAAGATTTTCCATTATTCACCAGAGTTTTATCAAGGACTCCTCCTAGTACAAGTATTATCAAGGACTTCTCCTAGCACAAGTGTTATCAAGAACTTCTCCTAGCACTAGTATTATCAAGGACTTCTCCTAGATTCTTTTTAAAGAATGATTTCTTCTACAAAATCTCTTCTGTAAGAGTGAGGTAGAAATATTTAAGCTCAGCTAACTCTAACTATTCGGGTAGTGAATATGACACTTAAGGATATACTTGAGTTTTTGAAACAGAGAGGATTAGACGATAGGTTCTCTGTGATGTGTGAATAGCTTTAGAATATTTGACTCTAGGGATTTCTCACACTTGGAAGATTTTCACTCTTTGAGGTTTTGACACTTGAAAATTCGAGTTGTTGGATTATTAGAGTTCTCTCTACTCTATGTTTGAATTCTTCAAGTCCTCCTTTTATATCTCCACTTCAAGGATAGGGTTTCTGAAGATAAGGTAGTGAAGCATTTTGAGTCACTCATTTCTCCTTGACCGTTCATCAACGGCTCTTTGCTTGAACTTAATGCATTTGTCTCATTGTCTCTGCAAGCTTTCCTTAAATGATGAAGTATTCAAAAGTAGACTTCTATTACAAAGAATCTTTTCCATTTTAAGGAAAGAGAAAGAGTTGATCCATTTTGTCTTATTGACAACATTGTACTGAGTCTGGGAATATGTGACCGTTGACACTCTGACGCTTGTCACGTGATATGCACTACTTTTCCTTGGTATGAGGCTTTGCAAGCTGTAAACCATACTTGAGATATTTTCTTGAATCCATATAGTCTCTTGCTTTCCCTTAGACGATCCTTCTCATATGTTCAGAATGTTCTTTTCTTTTCTTTTGCTTAGACAATGCTTGACTAAACGAGTCTTCTCTAGATATTAGACAAAGTAAGTACATCAAGTGCAGCAGGATAGGGAGCCTGGGGAGAATCCATGGGGACACAGGATGGGATGAACAAAGTACGAGCTGGCGGGGGGCTGGCCGGATCAATAGTAGAAGCAGGTATGTGCAAGGAGCCTGTGGTTGGTTCATAAAACGAAGAAACCAAGAAAGTGGTGCCAGAAGGATGAGAACCTGCAAAAGGGAAGCAAAATTCATCAAACTGAACATGGCGAGACACATAAGTCCTGGAAGTGGCCGGATCGAAGCGTTTAAATTCTTTGTGATAACTGCTATAGCCTAGAAATACGCAAGGAGAACTTTGAGGGATGAATTTATTTTATGTAGGGACGCAAAAACGGAAACACCAGCCGCCAAAAGGATGAAAATTAGCATAAGTGGGTGCAACCTGAAACAAAAGTGTAAATGGAATTTGATCAGATAGCACCTGAGAAGGAACACGATTAATAATATAAACCGCAGAGCTGAAAGCATCAACCCAATGGCTGGTAGGAACATGCGATTGGTACAGCATGGCAGGACCAATCTCAAGAACATTTCTAGGTTTCCGTTCAACCCGACCATTTTATGCCTGAGTATGCGGGCATGAAAACCGATTAAGCACACCAAAGGAAGCAAATAAAGCCAGGACTTTATTATTCTCGAATTCGGTGCCATTGTCACTTTGAAAAACCTCAAGGGAATGAGAAAATTGATTTTCCACAAAGACTTTGAATAGAAAAAGCACATCATAAAAAATCTTATTTATGTCCTAGTGGATAAAACCAAGTAAAACGAGAGAAATCATCCACAAAAATAACAAAGTAAGAATATCCAGGAATAAAAGTAACGGGAGATGGTCCCCACAAATCACAATGAATAAGATCAAGAGCGACAGATGTTATATTCAAACGATTAAATGAATTATTATGTTTTGATAATTAACAATTTCATTAAGGTTTAATATCATTAGAGATAGAATTCCTAACACGTTGAAATTTCTCACATCTAGGAAATTCTATCTACTTGAAGAACTGAATGAATCATAAGGTGTTATCAAGAAAAACAGTCCTACAAGAGGAAATCGTCCGGCCCTCACTGAAGACCAATTGCATACACCTTCAAGGAAAAGCTGTCAAGATATACAAATAAAGCAACCATATGAAGACAGTTTGGTGACCCACGGAAGACCAAACATTGCCTGCAAATAGCAAACATCTTTTGGAAGGCACTCAATCAGCTATGCTCTCTCAAAGCCAAAACTTACTTGATAAAGTTGAAACAGTCCGACACTTGAATAAACAATGATCAACAGGAAGACTGTTTCACCAAGAGCTGAATGAATATGGCAACAAATCAGGAAGAAACATTCTCAGCTTTGAAGTTTCTCTAGCACCATATAAAGAAGTTGTGTATCAACTCATTCAAATGAAGAACTTCAGTGGAAGCACAAGGGAAGGAAGCACTCAGTCATCTACAGATCAAGAACACTCTAATCTACAAGAGAAATTGAAATGAGAAAGTCCGTCTGCCTGTGCAACTTGTTTAGTGGCGTAATTCTGAAGATTCTATAAAGACTGCGTCTGCCAAATCATAATAAAGACTTCGTCTGCCCAAAGCATCAAAGTTCTCAAAAGTCATAAATGCTAGAAAGTGTGCGTCATGAGCTTATCAGTTCAATAGAAGCATTAAAGAAATCGTCGACAATAACTCTGAAGAGTTCATCCAGAATAATTGCTTCCTGGATCAATAATCATCTTCCTCGTCTGCACATTTAAATGGAGCACTGTGGTTCGCAGAAAGAAGAAAAGGACATTATTAATATATTATTCCTTGGTCCCTCTTCTTTTCTGATTTTCCTCAAATCAAGCTGACTTCACGGAATCAACGGTGTAAAATTCTGAGCATCGTACTCCTCCAACGTTCAAAATTCAAATCTATGTTCAGAGCATTTAATGACTCTTAGCTGGCATCCACTGGGATATAATGTTCAAACAAAAACCCAAAGCTGGAACACATGAGCATTAAATGCAGAAGCTGTAGCTCAAGGTAAAAACGCCTTGAAGAGCCAGACGATGTCAACCCAAGCAATTAATGCTTGGCAGATCGCATTCAATGCTGCTTCAGAATTGCAGATTTAGCCGTTACTCACAAGGAAGCAGAAGCACTAACGGATCTATTTTCTCTCCTTCTATCAAAGATGAATGAAGAATTTCAAATGAAGATATAAATAGAGAATTCAGCTTTTGCAACAACTTGGCGACTTGAATTCAATCCATTGCATATCTCAACCAAGTTTGCCCAGAGAACCAAGCTTCCATTGGTTCAAACTCAGAAAGATTCAAGCCAAATTTTACCTTAGTTATATCGTCCACTTGTGTGAAGAACTTATAGAGTGTTACTCTTACTTCAAGCCACACATAGCCCAAAACAGAGAAACTTAAATTCCTATCCTTTCTGTAACCGGAGCTTAATTTCTTCTACTCACTCTTGTTGAAGAGAATTCTTGTAGAAAAACAAACCCAATCTGTAAAGGGTATCAAGAGTAGTCCTGTAGAATACTAATGAAGAGAAGTCCTAGAGAATACTTGTAAAGGAGAAGTCCTAAAAATACTAGGAGAAGTCATGTACAATACTTGATAGGAGAAGTCCTTATAATACTGGGAGAAGTCCCTGATAATACTTGTACTATTTGTGAAATAGTGGAAAATCTTGGTGAAGCCAAGGACTGGACGTAGGCCTGACGATTATGGGGGTGAACCAGGATAAATATTTTGTGTGCTTTACTTTTATACCTTACGTTAATTTTCCGCTGCATGCATGCATACACACGTAGTCTATAACATTCTTTGAAAACTATTTATTGAAGTTTATTATTGCAAGAAGTTTTCAAAAATAACACACACAATTCAAACACCCCCTTTCTTGTGTGTTGTTTCAACTATCAATTGGTATCAGAGCCTAACCGCTCTGAATGTTACTAACATCTTCACAGATGTAGAGCGAAAAGATCTATGAATAACAGGTGTCTTCCTCAAGCAAAAGCAACTATGATCCAAAGAATATTGCAGGAAGTACACTCTCAAGTAACAGGTTCAAGAAAGGAGTAAAGGATGCTGTGGAAAAGCTACTCACACACAACTTGAAGAATTGTAAAAAGATTCCATATCCATCCAAGAAAAATAAGCTAGTGAAAACCTTGGTTTTCCAACCCAGCTCATAACTGGGGTCATCTATGCTGAGTCATCTAGCAATTCTATGAAGTGAACAAACTCTGTTCAGAAATGATTCCAAGAAGAAGAAGTCATCCTGACCTACGACAAAGCTTATATTGAAAAACTCAAATCAGGAGAATGGAGATGAGGACAATGCACAATGCATTTATGAGAAAAGCTGATCCTCCTTATTTTGAAGCAAACTGAGGAGTCAACGCCATGACAAACCAAATATAAAATTAAGGTAACCTTAAACCTTCATACAGTCAGCATAACGATTTATATCTAGTTCTTAACTGCATATCATATTAAAGATATAGAAATAAGCAAACAAGAAATTAAAGATTAGCCAACAGCATGCATCCAAACTCTCATCATTTATGCAACTGAGATAAGGTTAAATCTACTTACAACCTTCTAAGACTATTGCTATTCTCTGCTTGCTCCTTTGCCTTCACTAACCTTTCCTTGCTGAAATCCTTCAATGGCCCCCAAAAAGCAAGTTGCTACTGAACCAGAACTGACCCCTGCTCAATAGAACGTAATTGATCTGAGGAACAAAAACATTGCTGCAAACCAACGAGAACAAGAAGCATTGATTGGAAAGCAGAAGATGATGAACATGGGAGAGAGAGAACTTGTCTCCCCAAGGTATCTCGACCTCAATATTTACAGCTACGCAAAGCTAGCAGGGCTGGACCTCGTATTGTTTCAAGACTGGACCAACTTCATGAAGGTCTCTACAACCCCTGTTATCAAACCTATAGTCAAAGAATTCTTTGACTGTGCAGTCAAGAAAGGGCCAATCACCATCCAGTCCAGATGCATGAGGACTGTCACCAATGTCTGTCCTGGAGACATCGTTGTAGCCCTAGATGTCGAAGTAAATGAAGGAGTCATTCACAGGCCAAAATGGGAAGTGTCTGCACCCAACCCTGACTGCATTTGGAAGCGGGATCCCAAGATCCATGGAACCAACGTCAACAACCTGGTTGACGAATGCAAGTTCCCTCACGTTGTATTGAGCAAGATAGTGATTCCAAAGGAGGGCGCTCGTGACCTAGTGAACAAGCTATCTCACTGGGCTCTTTATCAAATGGTGCACATGCAGAAGATCAATCTTCCTTATCTGATCTTCCATCATATAATAAGCACGCTCGAAAGTCCTGTGTCAAACCTTACGTATGGAGCTCTCATCACTACTATGATGGGAAAGAAAAAGCTCATCAATGAGACAAAGGAGAAAAATGAGCTCATCGTCCACGATTACATCTACCCTACCCCCATCAGGTTCGGAGATGTCAAGAAGATGAGGCTGAAGGTTGACACCTCTGGAGTCCCCAAGACTCTGCTGACTGAATGGGAAAGAAAGCAGCAGAGAGAGAATGAAGATGTAGGACGTGATAATGAGGTCAATCCCTCACCTCCAAGAACCAGGGATTCTAAAGAAAAGAAGGATGTTGATGATGATCCTTCTTCACCTATAAAGCCACACTACATCTCTGACTCCGGAAAGTGGGTAGAGATAGAGCCTCCGTCTGAACCAGAACCCAAACGAAGACGGTTAGTGAAGAAGCATGAAGCAGCAACCACCACCACTCAGCAAAATCAATCTTCTTCTGAAGATGATGAAGACACTATTCCAATAGCCTCATTGCTGAAGAACATGAAGAAGGTTCCTCTGGAGTCTATTCCAGAAACGGCTCAACCATCAACCACTCTCACAAAGTACCTTCCACAAGTGCCAACTTTGTTTCATGACTTTGTGGAAGACATTGTTGATGTTGAAGATGATGGTAACTGCGGTTGCTGGTGCATTGCCCAATGGTTAGGGAAGAATGAAAATGAATGGCCATAGATAAGAAGAATGATAGAAGAACTCGACGTTAGACGGTCTCTGCACTTGAGGACATTAGAGTCCAAAGATCATCTGGAGAGAGTGCGAAATGCACTGATTCTAGGTCCTGACGAACCAGCTTTTTCTTCGAAGTGGTTCAACGTTCCTGATATAGGATTAATCGCTGCAACTACTTTCAGGATCATTCTCGTCACCCTAAGCCTAAGGGAATCCTGTATTTATATTCCCCTTATAGGACCAGTCTCAACTCCTTCACCCATTGCCGTGTTATGCAATGTTGATGATAGTCATTGGGTTCGGGTGAAATTGAAGAAGCAATCCCCTCTTCCATTTGGCACACCATTGTGGAGGCCAAACTTTGTCGAATGAGCTAAACAATGGGGTCAGAACATCACACCAAGAATTGTGATGTACAGGCAAATTGTTGATCCTGACTATGTGTGTCCTTCTAAGTCCAAGAAGAAACGGTCTGACGCTGAATCCGTCCGGGTCAAGGCTAAAGTTCAAGAGACGCAGCCCCTACAAAGTCCAACTCAACCACCAAATCCTCCATCTGAAAATATTAAGGTGACACCGTCTGAGAGTCCAATTCGTCCACTGGACGTTAAACAAGCAAACCCCAACAAAGCAACTGCCACTAGTCCAATTGATGCCGATGCAGCAATCCCAGAAACCTATGAATTGGTTCGTCCGGCCGCAGAATATCAAGTTCTTCCTAAGAAGGTAAGAGGTGCTGGAAAAAGAACCAAAACTCGAGCATCTAAGGCCTCAAACCCGAGGAAGAAGCAAAGGGTCGAAGAAAAGGAAGCTGATGAAGATAAAGATGATCATGCAGATGATCCAGATTCATCTCTGGATGAGTTTCTGGCAACTCAACAAATGCACACTGAAAGAGCTTCCTCACCTGAGGATGAACAGGAAGATACCGTTCAAGCTTCTCAACCAAAGGAACCCATGCTAAAGGAAGCAAGAACCTTTCTTGTTTATGTTCCAAAAAGGTCTCGACGGACTGTCACACCAATCTCTATGCAGGTTCCCAGATTTCTTACAACGGAGAATGATGTATATGTTCCCAATCTACTTGTGGAACTGCTGGGTTATAACTTCTGCATTCAGGCGCGCCTATGATCTCCGCCTTCCCTAAATGGTGTTCAAGTTTCATTTGCTGGGAGGACCAAGTATGATCTTTTTCATCATGAGTGGGAATTGTCTGTCTTCAGACATGTTCACATAAGCACCATTCCATTCAACTTGACTCGTGGCGTTAAACACGTCGTGATTCAACATGGATCATGGTCGCTTATTCTGCTTGCTACAAGACCTCAACCTCAACCTTGGCCAACTGCTCCTGCATCCTCACAAAACTCACCATCATATGCACCATCCATTCCTTTACCTCAAGTAGTCACTATATCTAAAGATATGTTCATGACATCTTCTGACTCTGAGGATATACCTGATGATGCATCCCCACACTCACCTCATGAGCCTGCTTCAACTAACATTCCTGAAGATGCTTTGGGTGATGTAATCATTGATGCTCAACCTATGTTAGTAGTTCCACCAAAGGTTGGTCTTCATGAAGCTGCGGAAATTCAGGCACAAGAGCATACTGATGCTAATCCGTCCGCTGAAGAGCACTTTGATGCTAAGGCTGAGTTGGCCCTACTGAAAGAAACACTTCAGGAAGTTCGATCAACTCATGCTAAGGAAACTCAGGAGCTGAGGGAGGAAGTGATAAATTGAACTGAAACTGCAACACAAGCCATAAATGAAAAAATGGATGCCAAGTTCGATGTCATGCAGGCCATGATGAACAGCTTCTTTGAACAGCTGAAGAAGAAATAGATTTCTAATCCCTGATCTCTTAGTCTTTTAATTTGAACTATTTTACTTCTCTCTGACAGCAATTTTGCTATATATATCTACATCTCTGCTTCAGCGTTAATTCTCTCTTTACTGCTCCATATATCGTAGCTTTCTTTTTTATAATGCCAAAGGGGGAGAAGTAATAGGTAGAGAAAAAGGCTAATAAGTAATAGAAGAAATAGGAAAAAGGGAAGAAGAATAGAATTAAGGGATAAAGGATTCATTAGTTCAGGGGGAGCTCACTAGAAAGAATATATGGAGAAATTGAACTATGTAGGAATATCATATTTAGGGGGAGCAAAGTTAAACAAACCCCTAGGAAGCTAAGATATTTTCCTTAAGGGATAATTAAAAATCCAGAAGCATAAAATGTTTCCGTCCGTTCAAGGTTAACAAACCAAAATGCCCTTTACTTATCAAGAACATTGTTAAGGAATAGAAACGCATTTGTGTATAATCTCTGTCAAAGATCGTTTATGTTTTTCTAGATAATAAAACATTCTTTTAAGAAACAATTTCATCTGAAAATAATGAAATGCTCAATCTAAGAAATATTTTCTTTATATATAAAACCTTTTTCTCCAAAGAAATTGTCATTATCAAAAAGGGGGAGATTGTTAGATTCAAACGATCAAATGAATTATTATGTTTTGATAATTAACAATTTTATTAAGGTTTAATATCATTAGAGATAGAATTCCTAACACGTTGAAATTTCTCACATCTAGGAAATTCTATCTACTTGAAGAACTGAATGAATCATAAGGTGTTATCAAGAAAAACAGTCCTGCAAGAGGAAATCGTCCGGCCCTCACTGAAGACCAATTGCATACACCTTCAAGGAAAAGCTGTCAAGATATACAAAGAAAGAAACCATATGAAGACAGTCTGGTGACCCACGGAAGACCAAACATTGCCTCCAAATAGCAAACATCTTTTGGAAGGCACTCAATCAGCTATGCTGTCTCAAAGCCAAAACTTACTTGATAAAGTTGAAACAGTCCGGCACTTGAATAAACAGTGATCAACAGGAAGACTGTTTCACCAAGAGCTGAATGAATATGGCAACAAATCAGGAAGAAACATTCTCAGCTTTGATGTTTCTCTAGCACCATATAAAGCAGTTGTGTATCAACTCATTGAAATGAAGAACTTCAGTGGAAGCACAAGGGAAGGAAGCGCTCAGTCATCTACGGATCAAGAACACTCTAATCTACAAGAGAAGTTGAGATGAGAAAGTCCGTCTGCCTGTGCAACTTGTTTAATGGCGTAATTCTGAAGATTCTATAAAGATTGCGTCTGCCAAATCATAATAAAGACTCCGTCTACCCAAAGCATCAAAGTGCTCAAAAGTCATAAATGCTAGAAAGTGTGCGTCATGAGGTTATCAGTTCAATAGAAGCATTAAAGAAATCGTCGACAATAACTCTGAAGAGTTCATCTAGAATAATTGCTTCTTGGATCAATAATCATCTTCCTGGTCTGCACATTAAAATGGAGCACTGTGGTTCGCGGAAAGAAGAAAATGACATAATTAATATATTATTCCTTGGTCCCTCTGATTTTCTGATTTTCCTCAAATCAAGCTGACTTCACGGAATCAACGGTGTAAAATTCTGAGCATCGTACTCCTCCAACGTTCAAAATTCAAATCTATGTTCAGAGCATTTAATGACTCTTAGCTGGCATCCACTGGGATATAATGTTCAAACAAAAACCCAAAGCTGGAATGCATGAGCTTTAAATGCAGAAGCTGTAGCTCAAGGTAAAACGCCTTGAAGAGCCAGACAATGTCAACCCAAGAAATTATTGCTTGGCAGATCGGATTCAATGCTGCTTCAGAATTGCAAATTTAGCTGTTACTCACAAGGAAGCAGAAGCACTAACGGATCTATTTTCTCTCCTTCTATCAAAGATGAATGAAGAATTTCAAATGAAGATATAAATAGAGAATTCAGCTTTTGCAACAACTTGGCGACTTGAATTCAATCCATTGCATATCTCAACCAAGTTTGCCCAGAGAACCAAGCTTTCATTGGTTCAAACTCAGAAAGATTCAAGCCAAATTTTACCTCAGTTATATCGTCCACTTGTGTGAAGAACTTATAGAGTGTTACTCTTACTTCAAGCCACACACAACCCAAGACAGAGAAACTTAAATTCCTAGCCTCTCTGTAACCCGAGCTTAATTTCTTCTACTCACTCTTGTTGAAGAGAATTCTTGTAGAAAAACAAACCCAATCTGTAAAGGGTATCAGGAGTAGTCCTGTAGAATACTAATGAGGAGAAGTCTTGGAGAATACTTGTAAAGGAGAAGTCCTGAAAATACTAGGAGAAGTCTTGTACAATACTTGATAGGAGAAGTCCTTATAATACTGGGAGAAGTCCCTGATAATACTTGTACTATTTGTGAAATAGTGGAAAATCTTGGTGAAGCCAAGGACTGGACGTAGGCCTGACGATTATGGGGGTGAACCAGGATAAATATTTTGTGTGCTTTACTTTTATACCTTACGTTAATTTTCCGCTGCATGCATGCATACACACGTAGTCTATAACATTCTTTGAAAACTATTTATTGAAGTTTATTATTGCAAGAAGTTTTCAAAAATAACACACACAATTCAAACCCCCCTTTCTTGTGTGTTGCTTGCACTATCAACAGAAGCCCTTTTATGATTATCATAAAAAACCAAACGTTTACTCTTAGCCATCTGACAAGTAGTACAACAGATCGGCTTAGGAAACACAGACGAAACAGTTACACAACCTTCATTATACAGCTTATTAATAACATCAAAACTAACATGACCCAAACGAGAGTGCCAAAGTTCAAAAGAGGCACGAGGCATTGGAGAACTAGTAGTAAGCAACTTATGAGGTCCTTGATCCAGCACATAGAGTCCTTGATCACATCTTCCCCTTGCCAGAACGGCTCTTGTCCTTCGGTTCTGAATAACAAAATAGTCATCCACAAAACAGCCTTAGCATGATTATCACAAGTCAGTTGGCTAACTTAGATAAGATTTTTAGTGAGGCGGGGCTCAACCAAGATATCAGACAAAGGAACAGTATCTGATAAAGAACAAGAACCAATATGAGTAATATTTAAAAAAATCCCATTACCCACAAGAACACGATCATTACCACGATAATCTTAGGAATCAGTCAACTGAGACAAAGAAGGGGTCATGTGAGATGTGGCACCGGCGTCCATATACCAATCGGATTTGGGTGAAGAGTCCAACGAACAATCAGCAGCAAATTCCAGAGCCAAATTAGCAGACTTAGAGGGTCGGTCCCAGCGAACCGGACATTTATCAGCATAATGACCCTGTTCACAACAAATCTTACAGTGAGGAACATAAGAGCCACGTCGACTAGAGTTGTTGCGACGCTGACGAGAGCCACCAGTAGAATTTTTGCGGTTACCATATTTGGAACCACCGCTGGAATTACCACAGTTACCACCGCAAGAGGACTGATTTCTAGAAGAGCGTGATTATTGTTCGCATAGAAGGCAGCTGACTGAGCAGGCGTGGGGTCCTCAAGAGAGGCTTGAAAAATAGCATGGCTTTCGACCTTATAAAGAATATTAGTAAACAGAGGTAATGGTACCTGATCAAGCTGACCCATGGGAAAATTGGCATAGGAGGGACCAAGACCACGAAGAAACCAGTGAACTTTGTCATCATTAGGAACAAGAGCACCAATAGCAGCCAACTGATCACAAGTAGTGCGGAATTTCTTTCCATATTCAGTCACAGAGAGAGAACCACGATGCATGAGTTGAAGCTCATCGTGAAGTCACAGTTCACGAGCCTTGCTACGTGATGCATATGCACTGTGCAACGGATTCCATGCATCACGAGCAGTATCAGCATTAAGAGTCTCAGAGAGGGCCTCCTCAGTCAAGGAGGATAGAAGGAGACTGTTGACGTTCCGATCTTGGACCTGCCATAGAGCAAAACTAGGATTCGGAACAGGAACTCTGCCACGTAAACCTGGAGATGTGGCAGTAGCAAAGGCTTGTTGCACAAACTGCGGCGGCAGATCAACAAAACCATCAACAATATGAAAAAGATTATGGTTTTGAAGAAGATATGTAACTTGTTTACGCCAAAGGAGAAAATTCTTAGAACTGAGGCGTATCATGATCATGTGAACCAAGGTCGCAAAAGGAAGAGACAAAGGAGTTTCTTGGTCAGCCATGGAAGAGAGAAACTAAAAACAGAACGAAGCGGGAGAAGAGCCGAGCGAGGGGGTGGCCCCGGTTGCTGGGGGGCGACGGCGCTGGGGATGGCCGCAGTTGTTGGGCGCATCGGCTCGGGGGCTGGGCGCGGTTGAACGTGCGACGGCGGTGGTGCAGGGCGCGGTGATCGCGCGACGAGGAGCACGAGAGCGACGCGGCAAGGGTCAGTTGCACACGGAAGATGCAACGCCGGTGTGAGGAGAAGAAGGAGGAGAGGTGCGCGGGCAAACAGAGTTGGAGATGCGTACAGCCGAGGATGGCACAAGGTTTGGAGGCTAGGGTTTGGAACTGTAACCTGATACCATGTAAGATATGATAACTCTCACCATAATTTGTGTGAAGTAGTCAATGTATTATTTATAGAAAGAAAATACAATAAAAAATAGAATATCCTACCGAATAATAAAGAAATATCCTATAAAATATTATAGACTAAAATAATAAATGAATCTAATTATTCTTAACATGAACATGTATAATCACTCACCGATATATAGCTTATTGAAGACCTGCTAATTTCTTACTCAGCTTCATGTAACTGAAGAAGTTTTTTTTGGGTACATATATGTAACTGAAGAAACTGACAGAGAATGTAATTAGAAAAAATCTACGAGACGGGGAAAAATCTTTGGTGTTTTCTTCTTAATTTTGACAAAGGGTAGCAAAACGTAGATAGAAAAGTGTGGGGACTAAGAGGCTGTCTCTGTCACAGACGTGCCGGCACTGGCAACATGTGATGTGTTCTGACAAAATAAGGAGTCAAGGGAGGCCCTCATGTTTATCGGTGCCTATCTCTTCAGATCTGCACGATCCTCATCTCTGTCATGGTTTGGACTTGAAAAATAGACGTACTTTACAGACTCAAGTTATGTAGTGTGTATATGTTTAATAAAGAATGTGTATATGTTTAATAAAGAATGAGTAATAATACATTCATAGCCCACTTTCACTCCCTTCTCATTTTTACAAATTATTTATTTTTATTTTTCTGTATTTCCTGTTACATCATATATCATATCACTTATTTTTCACTTTTCTCTTCTTATTAACCTTAGGTGGAGAAAGTAGAGTGTGAATGTATTATTACTTAATAAATTCAATCAGAATGCTGAATGCTGGCCATCGACGTGTTAGTTACTCCCTCCATTTCAAAATATATGTTGTTTAAGATTATGCACACAGTTTAAGATTATGCACATAGTTTAAGAGCTCAATAGTTGATGTAATGATTTAAGTGAAATACCCTTATTTAAAGTTGAGTTATATTGAAGGGAGAGAATGATAGTTATTGGTTGACCAATTGGTGAAAATTGTGATAGGTGAAAAAATAAGGTGATTGGTGAGAGATATAATATTAAATGAAGGTATTAGTCGAAGAAAATAAGATAAAATGCTTTGAAATTGTAAAATAACATATTTTTTAAAAAATAGAGCAAAAACTAAAACAACATATATTTTAAAACGGAGAGAGCAACATTTAACAATCATAATTTAATCTTTGATTATCTTTCTAAGACTTTTACTTATAATAATATGGAAAATGTTTGTAACAAGATAAGTCTCACATCAAACCTTGGTTTAGTGTTTTAGCACTTCATCACACAAGTGATTGGAAGTTTCGATTCTCAATTTTTGTAAAAAAACAAAAAAACGTATTAGTTAGCCTCCTATTACTTAGTGTGTTGACAGTAGGGCGATAAATTAATTTCACGACTATTAAATGTGAGAGATACTTTGATTATCACCAAAAACAAATAGTGGTATATAAGGTTAGTGTCATAAGTGAAAATGTTTTAGGTATTTTGGGTCACACAATATTCACATTTACTCTAGCACACTATGATCAAGAGAATTATTTTGAGCTTTTACATCTAACAATTTACACCCATTTCATGTATTTTTAAAAAGGATATCGTTAGAGAAATGTAGTATCGTGTGCCTTGCTTAGCATTCTATCGTCTGCCTGTCTGAGCATTCAATAGTCTGCCTTAAAGAATCATCTGTCTAGCTGAATCGATTACATTATGTATCGTCTGGTCAGTAGTCATGTCAGTCGATTATGTTGACCATGCGTAATAGGTGTCAGTTGTCATTATGTGATTGATGACCCGTTGTTTATGTTGACCCGGAATATCCGGGATCTTGTCTGTTCGTCTGCTTTCCCTTTGTATAAATACAGAGCTTGTAACCGTGAATTAACTAGAATAGAAAGAACATTTCAGCATCTTCGATTTCTCAAATTTTCCTTTCAAAGAACCCTTGGTTCTTAACATGGTATCAAGAGCTAGTCTCGATCTGTGATTATTATTATTTTCTCTTCGCTTTCCGCTATGGCAAAAGCTCAGACTTCATCTTTTCCTTCCTTTTCACATATTGTTTCAACCAAACCTGATGAAATAAATTTTCGTTCATGGGTACAACACGTAGAAGGTGTTGTTCGCCAACATAGTTTAGAAAAGTTTCTTCTAGATCCAGTCATTCCACCTCATTTTTTGACTGATGCTGATCGTGAAAAGTCAGTTGAGAATTCTCTTTACACTACCTGGATCAAATAAGATTCAGCCCTATTTACCTGATTGCTTTCTTCCTTATCATCAGACATTCTTCCTACAGTTGTTAACTGCAAGCAGTCCTGGTAGATCTGGCAAGAAGTTCATGACTTCTTCAATGTGCATTCTCTGACACAATCAGCGACTCTTCCCTCAGAGCTTCGCACCATGGTCAAAGGGGAGAAATCCCTCTCTGACTACCTCAAACACATTAAGACCATTGTTAATGCTCTCATTTTCATCGGTGATCCAGTTTCCTATAGAGATCACATTGAGGCTATCTTTGATGGATTACCGGATGAGTATAGCTCTGTTATGCCTCTTGTCAGCAATCGGGAGGTTCCATGCTTTGTCTTTGGCTTCAAGGCCAGTTGCTGTGATCCTTCGTCATTTGTCTACAGTACAACTTCTTGTTGCATTTAATCTTAGTCTATGTTGATGATATTATCATCACTGGCAGTTCCTTGTCTCTTATTCAGCAAGTTACCACCCAGCTCAATACAGAGTTTTCACTCAAACAACTGGGTATGTTGGATTACTTTCTTGGAGTTAAAGTTCAGCATCTGCAAGATGGGTCTCTTCTCATATCCCAATCCAAATACATAGGAGATCTTCTTGACAAGGCCAATATGACCAATGCAAAAGGGCAATCTACGCCTATGCTCAGTAGCGGCAAACTCAGCAAACATGGCACTGATCTATATGCTGATCCAACCAACTACAAGTCTGCTGTTGGTGGATTGCAATATGCCACTCTCACCGGACCTGAAATTTTCTATGCAGTCAACAAGGTCAGTCAGTTCATGAGTCAGTCTTTCGATGTTCATTGGAAGGTTTTTAAGCGCATACCACGATATCTCAAAGGTACTATCTCTCATGGCCTGCTTCTTAAACCCTGCAATGCCCTTAACTACCTACTGTGATGCTGATTGGGGTTCGGATCCAGACGACAGACGTTCCACATCTGGTTCATGTGTTTTCTTTGGACCGAATTAACTTAGTTTCTTGGAGTTCCAAGAAGCAGACGATTGTTGCACGGTCAAGCACTGAAGCAGAATATCGAAGCTTGGCCAACACCACTGCTGAATTTCTTTGGATTCAATCTCTCCTCACGGAGTTAAAGATTTATTTCCAAGTTCCTACAGTGTACTGTGATAACATTGGAGCTATGGCCTTAACTCACAACCCTGTTTTGCACACTCGCACCAAACATATGGAATTGGACATCTTCTTCGTTCGAGTGAAAGTTCAAAATAAGTCATTACTTGTGTATCTCATTCCTGGTCGGATCAATTGGCTGATATCTTCACCAAACATCTCTCGCCTCAACACTTTGCAGCAATGAAGGCCAAACTCAATGTGTTTTCAAAGGCTGCTCCTTTTCACCCACCTTGAGTTTGAGGGGGGTTGCTAGAGAAATGCAGTATCGTCTGCCCTGCTCAGCATTCTATCCTCTTCCTGTCTCAGCATTCAATCGTCTGCCTTACAGCATTGTCTGCCTAGCTGAATTGATTACATTACGTAGCGTCTGGTCAGTAGTCATGTCAGCTGATTATGTTGACCATGCGTGGTAGGTGTCAGCTGTCATTATGTAATTGATGACCCGCTGTTTATGTTAACCCGGAATATCCGGGATCTTGTCTGTTTGTCTGTTTGTCTGTTTTCTCTCTATATAAATACAGAGCTTGTAACCGTGAATTAACTAGAATAGAAAGAACATTTTAGTATCTTCAATTTCTCAAATTTTCCTTTCAAAGAACCTTGGTTCTTAACAGATATGAATAAAAAAAGGAAGAAGTGAGGAAAAGAAGTAAAACATGGGAAAAATGTGACTGTGATATATTGAATTTGGTTGTTTCCGATGCATTGATTCTTTGACGGAAAACACAGTCTACTTGTCAAAATGTAGAGATCCGTGTAACCAATCAAATATAGTTTGTATGTATTCATGTTGGAAACTCTCGTAACATTAAACATTCTTTGTGTTCAGTTACTAAACATACATTTTGGTCAAATAAACACTTCTTTCTTTTCTTTAATTAAAAGCTTTGGATTGTATGCTTCGGTTCCGATTGGTTAAGTCCATTGTATTATCACATAGTCTAAATCTATATTTGGAAACGACAAATATATGAAATTGTTCTGGTCGGCCAAAATAACCACTTGGCTAACCATTGTCTCGATCAGCTCAAATAACTACATGACTAGTGTTTGTCAAGTTGGTCAGCTGAATGACTAAGTACAAAACTTTCATTCTTCTAACCAGATAACTATACTTTAAGATAAGTTGTTAGAATCATGTTAAAGTCAGCTTAAGTATGGTTGAATTAAGCCTCAATCTCACCTAAATGACATGTTGGCAAACGTTAAACGACATTTGCAGTTGATTAGATGACCACTATAAATAAGTTTGATTGTAGTGTAAGCTTCTCAGGCAACTCATTTTCTTTCTTATTAATCTTCTAGACTTCGAGACTCTCTTTGATCTTGAGCTAACTTGATTGACAAGTGTTTTTTGCAGGCACCTCCCACGTTGGGGACACACTATACACCACAGGATTCACCATTGTGCTCTTCACCTAGCACCACCACACTTGTTCAGAGGTTTGACTTGCTCAGATACCGGAAGTTCAATTGGTGTCGTATGTGAAAAATCAATAAATTCATTCTCATTTTCATGGTGAATATTGGCCACAGGTCACGCATGGATGTAGGCAACATTCTCAAGGAGAATATTCTATTCCAAGAAATAAAGGAATTCTTGGAATGTCAGAATTAAAACTTATGAGAATTTCTTCTCATGAAGATGAAGAAGTTGGAGTTTAGAGTCCATTCCCAAAGAGATTGTGCATTAAATTTTCCAAAAAGATTGGAGAAGCTAATCAAGGTAGACTCGGACACAGGTAAATTGTCCTATTGAGCACTTGGACGCTTTCAATGAATTCATAATATTTATTTTCCACTAACTTTGAGAAAAAGTGTTTTGCATTGATTGCAATATCTTTCTCCTTGCTCCATTAGAAGATGGAATTAGTTCTCTCCAATTTATTCATCATTTCATTGTAATTAAAAGGGCAACTTAAAATTTCTTGTACTACGGAGAAACTGAAGCAAGGAAAGAATGAATCTCTTCTTGATTTTCTCGCAAAATTTCATAAGGAAACTACCTTAGTTCCTAATTTGGATCAAAATAAAACGTATAATTAACCTACAAATTGTATCATGGTTGGTAGTATTACCTCTAGTTAATATGGAGAAATTTTTTGGTAGACTTTGGAGTACATTAATAAGGAAAAAAATCTTGTTCGAATTTTCTTACCGAGAAGTTCAATGTTTAAACTCAATTGTTGGAGGATTTTTTGGTGGAGGAAGTTCTTCGAATTCTCTAAGAAGGTATTCGAATTTCTTGTGACTCAAAGCCTTATAATCATGTTGATGATCCAACGGTGTCTTTTGGACATGACAAGTTGTGACCGACCACGATGGTCCTATAGTGATCTCGGTCACTATTTCAAACATTAGAGTTTGTTGACAAAGATTTAATCCCCTCGAAACTAATTCGATTGCTTTCAAGGGTGATTGCGGATAGCTCAAATTGGAAATAAGGAAAATATGACGACTCTAGGGAAAGAGAAGTTAAGTAAGAATATTAAGGTTCACTTCCTAGTAGTCAATTTCCCATCTTCTTAGAGTACTCTTTTTAGTCGGCCATCTCTGAGTTACCTTGAGGCCAAGTTAAGTAAGACTATTAAGATTCGATATTTTTTGTATCAACGGTAATTGAGAAGTTGTGTGGAACCATTACAACATCACAAAGAAGGGGAGAGAAATGAAGAAGGCCAGAGAAGATTATGAGAAAGAATCAGTAGATCACCAACATAATATGATGTTGACAAAATTGGATCTGAGAATTGATGTTGATTAAAAAACTAGAAGTTGACGTCCTCATTCTGAAGGAAAACTTGTTAATTTCTAGAATGGAGATTCTCAAGATAAGTAATACTCGGATAGCAGCGAATTTGGAGTTTGAATTCCCATATATTAAGAAAATATTGGAGAAGTTGTTAATAAAGAACAAGGATACTTTTTCCTTTAAGAAATTTGATATGCCTTGCTTAGGTCCTGATTTTTGTTGTCATAAGCTTACTATTCATCCTAACGGCAGCTGAAGAACAATTGCATGAGGTTTTGAAGGTTGGATTCATAAAATAGGTCCAATATGCTTTCTGGTTGGAAAATCCAATACTAGTGAAGAAATTGAATAGTAAATAGCATATGTGCATTGACTATACATATTTGAATAAACTGTGCGAAGGATCCTTTTCCTTTTCCCAACATAGACATATAGGTCGACAATTGTTTTTCTTTTCAAATCCTATCCTTTATGAATACTTATTCAGATTATAATAAATTCCCAATGTATTGCCTAGATAATTATAAGATTGTGTTCATAATAGAAAAGACTATATTTTGTTATAAGATGATGTCTTTTGATATTAAAAATGTTCAGACGAAATATAAGAGAATGATAACCAAGGTCTTCAAAGATTTTATAAGAGAAAATTTGGAAGTCTACATATATGATATAATTGTCAAAACATCAACCATTGAGACCATGTGGTCGAATTTAAAAACATCTTTCAACACTTGAGGGGACATAATATGAAGTTAAATCCTCATATATGTGCATTTGGAGTTCCGGATGGAAAGTTCCTTGATTACATTCCTAGGGGTTAATGGTTTATTGGGTCCCTGTAGTTGCACCAAGATTTGTAATTGGTCCCTAGCCAGAAAAAAGTTTGCAATAGGTCCCTGTAGTTGCACCAAGTTTGCTATAAGTCCCCGCCGGAGACCGGAGCTCCGGTGAGTGCATATTTGGCATGCTAACTGGATTAATGAAGATGATGTGGATTTTATTAAATTTAAATAAAAACAGGTCAGAAATAATAGAAACCCTAAATCCCCAAATTAAAATAGAAATAAAAAGCAAATTAAAGGATTTTAATTTGGGGATTTAGGGTTTCTATTATTTCTGACCTGTTTTAAAACTGAAAAATAAGAACTTTTTTTAAAAATAGTTTTTGGAAATTAGTTTTTATTAGAAAGCACAACCATATATATATATATATATATAACAAGAATAAGGTCAGCCAGCCAACCTCTACAAAAGGGGAGGGGGGAGCAAAAGATACAGACCAAAAAGGGCAAAACAGAACTCCAAATAAAAAGCAGCTCCCTATACAAATCAGCAAGAGTAAACCCAAAAAGCCAGCCCAAACCAAAACCAAAACCAACCTGCGAGCCTACCCTAAAAGCGCCAGAAAGACAAAACCCCACAAAACCAACGCAGCACAAAAGACCTCACTACAAAGACCTGCTCGACCTAATGTGAGCCACAAGATGGTTCAGCGCAACCTCATCAGAATCCTCGAAAACAACGCCCACCTGCTTGCCGATCGCAAGAGCACGCCTTGCCCTCGTCAGAACACCCGGAGGCAAAGAGACATCAGTTGGCGAAGGCACCAGCAGACAATCTACAGCTCCTTCAACCTCTGGTGAACCCTCTACAGGCACAACGGGAAGAGTTGGATCGGCAGGAATGAAGGGATCTGGATGCCTAGACGTCACCTTCCTGGGCCGGCCTCAAGTCCTCTTCACACCAAGCCCACACACACCATCCGAGAGAGAGGCCACCAACGCAGACCCGCCCCGACAAGCCTGTTTCTTTGAGCGGCCCCTTCTTCTACGCCGCTGCAAACCCAACCCGCCCCCAACACAGAGCTCCCTTGACCGACCACTGCCACCATTCCCAAGAGAGGAGGGACATGGAAAGGGAGAGGTCCCACCGGCCGCACCTTCCGTGACCAGAGGATCCAACGACCTAGAGGAGCCAGCCGACCAGCACCCAACATCAGGAAATAGGAATTCCACGGGAATCATATCGCCGAAATAGCGACCCTTATCGGTGCCCAGAACCATCAATAACCCAGGAGAAGCAGAAGCAGAATCAAAGAATTTCCCTTCGAGAGTTTCCGCCCAGGAAATCAGACCACCAGCGTGACCCGCCACCCGACGCTCGTAGCCGCAAGACGGTACATCCAACATAACACGCGAACCAGAAACGCGGGGAGCCCTCGCCAAAGCGCCACCCAGGACACGCCTGGAGGACCACGTCGGAGCCACCGAAAACTTCGCACCACCACCTTCAGACCATCAAGAGCACGAATAGCAGACACAACATTCTTACCTGAGAAAAATCAGACAAAACCAAAACGAAAACGCCTTCCAGACTTCTTGAGCCGTTGCATGAACACATTCGAGATCCGACCAAAGAGGGAGAACGGACTGCGAATATGGTGATAGCTGACCGCTTCCTCGATGCTGTCGACAACCAGGGTAACACAGCAACGCCGAGGAACGCCGCCGAAGGAACCCTTTTGAGCCGCCGACCCAAAGCTCGCATCTGAAGAATAGAACCGCTCCCCCAAAGCATCTGTCGTCCCGTCCGCATCCTCGTCATCCCCCTCCACCTCCGCCCCGGGCCCAGATCCACCGTCGCTAGCCGGCGAGACAGAACAGAGATGCGAGAACCTCAAGGAGCTGATATTCATCCAAACGAATCAGAAGAAGGCAAAAGCAGGGAAACAAAAAGCAACACAAAGAGCCTCTGCTGCCAAGCAAAAGGAAAACAGGGGCCCCAAGCACCAGATGCGTGAAAAAGAAGAGAATAGATGCGAGGCAAAAAGAGCGAACAACGCAGGGGAGAACGGGTGCGAGGCTACAAAGAAGGAGCAGAAAGAAACCGCACTGCCGGCGCGCAGAGCAGCGGCCGCCGCCACTAAAGAAGCTGGAGGCAACAGAACCCAAATCGAGCTCGCGTGGCCGCCGCCGCTTAAGAAGCTGGAGAACCCTAGATTTTATTTTTAATTTTTGAAAATTAGCTACGACAAATGTTTTTTTTTCTATTTTTCAGTTGTTAAAAATAGAAAGCAGGTTTTGAAAACTGCAAACAAACATGAATCTTTTACAAGAAAATTTGTAATATAAATTTCAGCTAAAATAAATGCTTGCATTTTTTGCACAGTGAAAAATAAAATATAAAGATAAAGCTAACGGTAGAAGTTAATATTTTCAAAAGATAGTTCATATTGTGATTTTTATGTTGTTTTGATACATTTACATTTATTTTTTCTTTCATTTAATTTTAGTCAATTATTCTTTTGGGTTGTTTACAGTACACCACACCATTACCTGTTTGACTGGTATATTGGTATATCACTTATAACTTATAAACATAAGATTTGTAACTAAATGAAATAAGGTTTCTAACTAGAAAAATTGCAGTATTATGAATAGTAAATTAGTTCAAAAATAGCTACGCTTGCAGCTAATTTACAGCTATTTGATAACAGTGTACCGGTTTCCCACTCGAACATGTGATGTACCCTAGACAACCTCTTTGCTTTCTATCTCCCTTTTCTTTTGTTATCACATTACATATCATATCTCTCACTTATATCTCTTCTATTTCTATTTTACCTTAGTTTTGAGTGGGAAGATAGATGTGCGAGTATTTTCCATATTTATGAGTGAGATCTGAGTATATATACGTGAGGATTGACTGCAGTCTGCAGATAGGGTTTTGTCTTATAAGAGTGGAGTACTTCAAGTAGTAACACTCCTCTCCTCCTTTTACCTTGTCTCTTCCTAATTTATATGAACATGAATATATATGTCGTCACGTGATGCCTCTTAAGACATCTCTTCTCTTTTGAGCCTCTCCTTCATCATATAAGAACCCTACCACCGTGTGTGATCACCTCTTTCTCTCTTTAACTCTTTCAGACCCTTTAGCTTTGTGATTCTGTACCCTTACCCTATCAAAACAGTTCTTCATTAATTTCTTTTCTCTCTTTTTCTGTGCCAAATTTCAATCCATCCATGACTCCTGTTTCTCTGAACCCACCTGGTCCTTCCATACAAGGTCAAAACCAACTCTTCAATTCTCCTAATAATCAGGATTATCATGCTTCCTTTTTTGACATACTTGATCGGAGGCAAACCATAGGAACTGGAGAATTGAGAGAAAATGATCACCGGGTAAGATATAAAATATTCCTTTTTTATTTTTCTCTACATATTTTGATCAAAATTTCTATGTAATAATTTCTACTTTGATGCACTGTTTATAAAATTAAAACTTTGTCATGTCTTGACCTTTTAATGCTATACTAATAAAAAAAACCTTTGATTTTTTTTTTCATTCTCTTGTAAGATGTTATAATCTTGATCTCTTTACTTTAGGATGATAAGCTGGTGGTATGGCATGATGGATCATCAAGCAACAATCAACTATACAGCAACTCTACCTTCATTTCACAATCCCAGCCAGTAGTTATGGACAACCCAAGCAGTAGCACAACATGTGACCCTAATTTACCCTTCTCCAAAATGGAAGAGGAAGACATCAAAAACGTTCACGGGTCTGCAAAATGGATGTCTTCAAAGATGAGGTTGATGAAAAAAATGATGAGTCCTCCAGCCACTGACGACAAAGCAAACAATAACACTAGTACTATTCCATGTCCAAGATTCCAACAAAATCAAGGGCATGAAAACAGGTACAGCCAAAGAAGCCCTCGTAATAACAACAACGGCAGTAATAACACCACTAGGGTTTGTTCAGATTGTAACACGACCAGTACCCCACTTTGGAGGAGTGGCCCTAACGGTCCTAAGGTGTGTATCTTCTCCCTTCCCTGTCTATCATTTACCATTTCATCAAGATGATATATTCTCACCACTCTTTATTACCACATATCCCTACACTACTTGCGAACAAGGTTTTAAATTGTCGTTGTCATTGTAGTTGCGGTTGTGTCGTGATCCTTGGCATCGTGGAAAATTAATGAGGAATTTGGTGAATGCAAGGATCCAACTTGGCTGTGGTCTAATTTTGGTACACTCGCTGTAGTTAAGGAACTTCAACAGTTGGATGAAACTCGGATGGTTTTGATTTCAATGTGACAAATCATACATAAAACATGCTCTCAAAATTTAAACCATCTGAGTTTTATCTAATGGATGGGTTCTTTTAAAGTTTTGATCTTCATCCTACTGTCGATGTTCATCGACTACAACAAAATTTTACTGCCAAGCCAGATCCCTGCACCCACCACATTTGCCATTAATTTTCCACGATATCAAGGATCACCATATGTAACAAATCATATGTAAAACATGATCTCAAACTTTGAATCATCCGATTTTACAGCTGATATTCTTTAACAGCAGTGTCTGCATCCAAAATTGACTTCATAGAATCCATTTCTTGGATGCTGCCACAACTGCGGTTCCGAAAAGTTTTAAAACCATATTGTCCTAGTTGCAACTTTATTCGCAATTTCGGAAGTTAGCTTAAAACCATGCTTAAATAGTTAAAATCTAGAGTTGGAAAATTTGTGTGTAAGAATAAGGTAAAGTTGATGCTATAAAACTATAAAACTCTCGACATGCCCGAGGTCTAGGAATGAGCCTGACCCACTTGTGTGTGTATGAATGTAAGAAAAAATTGTGTGTGCGTTAATCATTTTTGCATTCTTAATAACTTTTTATTTGGTAGTGCAGTCGCTTTGCAATGCATGTGGAATTAGACAGAGGAAGGCAAGACGGGCAATGGCAGAAGCTGCAAATGGTTTGGCAACTCCCATAAATACATCATCAACAAAGACCAGAGTGCATCACAACAAGGAAAAGAAGCCTCGCACAAACCATTTTGCACAGTTCAAGAATAAGTCCAAATGCACTTCAAGTAATGCAGGTTCATCTCAAGAGGCAAGGAAGCTTGAATGTTTCAAGGACTTTGCATTAAGTTTGAGGAATAACTCGGCTTTTATGGAAGTGTTTCCTAGGGATGAGGTAGCTGAGGCGGCGCTGCTTTTGATGGATTTGTCTTGTGGTTATGTTCACTCTTAATTAGAAAGTTTTGTCATGTCACTGTTTTATTTTTTACTTTTAGAATAAAAATATTTTGGTAACTGTTTGTTTGGTTGCTGTGAGTTGTGAAATCAAGCTGATGTACTGCAGCACAGCCATAATTAATGTTGGCTGCATTTCAGGACTGCTGCATACATGTTTTGTCACTAAGAGAGAACATCATGTTTAGTTTCATATTTTAGCTTGAAATTCTATGTTTCAAGGTAAGGGGCAGAATGTAATAATCATGTTTAAGGAAATTAAATGTCATATGTAGCATAATTTTGGATATGTAGTGTGTTTCATTTCACGTTTCAACCAATAAAATTATGAGATATCAATTAAAAGTACATATAAATGATATTTATAATTTTGTGTAAGTGATTTTTAATTGTCATGACACAATTTCATTGTAAGACGAGAATTGACATAGTGTAGTTTTTAGATATTCAAATAGCGGGACCGTTATTATAAACTTGATATTGCTATAGATTTATGACTCGAAGACCTATTTTTATTGTTAATTTTCTGTTTTCATTTTCAAACAAAATATAAAATAAAGTTGAAAGTATATATTTAAAAAAGTTTTCTTAGAAAATATTTTCTAAAATATAATCCAAACAGAAAGAAAAAAAAAAACATTTTCATTTTCAATGAAATTGGAAATGGGCTACCACCCTGTCGCCACCACTGTTATTGACACCACAATCACCATCGTCGTCACTGCCACCACCACCACCGCCGCCGACTAGTGAGATGAAAAGCGGTGATGGTGGCGGCAGCTGCAGCAGCAGTGGCGGTGAAGGAGGAGGTGGTGGTGGCAACGATGGTAGTGCTGTCGGTGGTGGCAATGGCGAAGATGGAGGTGGTGGCGGCAGCGACGGTGGCAGTGATGGTGGTGACGGCGGTGAAGGTGGGGTGGGGTGGGGTGGTAATGGTGAAGCTGGTGGCATTGGCGGTGGCAGTGGTGGCGGCAACGAAGGCAGTGAAAATTAAAACAAAAAGTCAAAACAAACACATTTTCTAAATTAGAAATTTTGAAAATGAAAATTATTTTTGGAAAATGAAAATGAAAAATGAAAACAGAAAATGTTTTCTCAAACCAAACAGTTGTTATTGTCTTTGCCAGGTGTAAACTAGTTTGGGAAACTGTGACGGTCTCCCCGATCAAATGAATTTCCCTAAATGCGATTTTGTGACATCACTCTTACGGGAATCTAGTTTGTCTATCATTGGACCATAGACCTTCAATGCAAGGTAGATAGCTTATTTTTTAAAACATATATTTAGAAGGATCTATGCAGCCTATGGAAATTTAGCACAGGTTGAATTTCGTTTATTCCTGTGCAAGAAGATGACCTTTTATATAGTTTACAAGGGCATATTGTATAAGAAAGCTTTTCTAATGTGAGAATGATGTAAATAAATGGTAACTGTTAGGTTTAATAATAAAGTCACATGACATTTATATAAGATCAAGTGACAATTTACTACCTTTTAATCATAATCATTTATTACTAAATCTAACGATTATTATTTGTTCTCATCATTCTGAATTTTCTCATAAAGTACATCTTTACTATGCAAATAATGAATTTGAAATATAAAAAATGAAATCAAATCTGAAAAATTTCATAATCAAAAGTAATTCTTCTAAATACGGAAAGAAAATAGGTGGCTTCTAGGGTGCAATTACGCATTAAGTGTTGCACCATGCAACAGAGTAAATGACTTATAATAGTGGGTAAACGTGACTTATTCATAAAAAAAAAAAAAAAACAAGATTACACAAATACCATGTTATATTGTCTCTTCTCGGCAGTGGAACTCATCAACAATGGAAGCCTCATCGTTGATCTACAACCTTCCGACCTGCCCCGCGGTGGCGTACAATACATCCCAAGCATCATTCTCAACAGACAACAGTGTCGTCGTGGGTGACGGGACCCGGGTCGACCCTTTCGCGCTTTCGTCGCTCCTAACCCGACCAGCCTCCGATCCCACTCAGTGTGGACTAAGGCGACCCGGCCATTTCTGGAGGCTTCCGATCACCCTTTGCAATCTCGCGCTGCTCCTATCGCCCTCTTAATTGACCACTCAAAGCCTTCGATTTCACCAAAACCTAACAGTCACAAGATTAATTGCAATTGCAAGTTAAAAAGCAAAGATAGTAACGGGAGATCTAATTATCAATGCTTCAAGGGGAAATTGGTGGGATCTGATTTTTGTATTTTGCTTGCTGAGATGATGAACACAGAAGCCGAACCAACAACTCCACCTCCAGATCTGCGAGCAAAGCCCTCGTTGTTGCACTACAACAAATTTGACTTTAGGCGTGGTCAGAAAACTACGGTTGTATGCGAAAAAACCGCGTCTGTAAGATTCGACCACGGTTTTGCCGCGGATTCCTGTCCATGGGATATACGCCCGTGGCCTATACTAATATACCACGGTTTGAAACTTTAGGCCACGATTCTCTGACAACCGTGGCAAGAATAGGCCGCGGTTTAAGCACGCTGGTTGAGGCCATGGTTGATGTTTAGGCCGCGGTTACTTGCCGTTGTATTATTCAACCACGGTTTATTGTTGCTTCTTTACACCACGGTTTTTGAACTGTTGTGTTGATATGAGTGAGACCATATATAGGCCACGATTTTAACTTTGTGCCTGTACGTTTTAAGCAACGATTATAACCTGTCGCAGTTGCATTTAAGCCATAATTCACATTTTAAACCATCAATTTAATAGATCTTTTTAACACAACCATTTAGACCACAAAATGTGTTCTAACAAGTATACATGATAATTTGTTAATCTCATATATTTAATGCTTGAAAGTAATTAATTATAATCAATATTAAAATATCAACAAGAAATTTTTAAGCTAGCATATCAAAATATGCATTAATTGAAATTACGACTACACCAAGCTGATGACACTAACTAATAATTAAGTCCCAAAAATATATGTATGTCTAGATGTTTTCATCCCAAATTTAAAACAAAGGTTTCAAGAGATAGAACATAAATCATCATTTTTAAAAACTCATGCATCATATTCTTCTTCCTCTTCTTCTTCTCCTACTCCTCCTCCTTCTTGTTCGTCTACACCTTCACGAGAAACTTCTTCCTCCTCATTCTGCAATGAACGTGATATATAAATTAGTAACATAAGCAATAAACAAGAATTGAGAATGAAAAATTGGTTAATCTAAAACACATGAATCCGGATATGATCTCTCCCATAAATTTTGTATTCACCAATTTCGAGTCTTAGCATAGCTGCGATAAGGTATAAAGCAACATGCATGGATGCCAAAACATATTTAGATATATGACCCAAAGTATTTTGGGATTGAAGCTGAAGAAGACATACTGGGAAGAAATTTGTTTTGTACGCTGCCCAAAAGAATATGACTGTCATCATTGCTAAGTAACTGCCAAGCACAACACCGGTAGTAAATATCTCTGATAGCTTCCAGCTATATGGAAGATCTGATGGTTTTTACCCGATCTTTTGAGATTGTCATAATAGTACCTACAATGTAAAAGAAATATTAACCACCAATAAAGCTCAAGATCATGTGGAAGCATGCTGCAGGAGACAAGCAGGGAGGAACAATGACAAAGAAAAAAACAACAAGCCATCGTTTAGTATGGCGATAATGAGCACCATAAATGGTGGAAAGTCAAACTTGTTAGATTCAAATGATTTCATCTTTTATCATGTTTTGATAAATAACAATTTTATTCAAAGTTTAATGTTGATCATTGTTCCTAGGAATTGTGGGAAGCCAAACTTGAGCTCCTATCCAGGGTAATTCAATGAATCTTTTAGCCATGTTTGGCTAACTTCTTCTTTAAGTTTCTTGGGTTGTAGTAGTTTATAATTTATGTTTTAGTATTGTTTCTACCTTTCTGAATATTATTTCCGGTTCTTGTTTTAATTCCTTGTTCTTAATTTTATCTTGATGATCACAAGTGTTCTTGCTTATTACTTATACGAATGAGAATTGGTAAGTAGTAAGGGAAATATGAATTAAAAAAGGCTATAAGTATATATCGCTAAGAGATTAGGATAGACGTAGCTTTATGTTGGCCGGAACTTCATCTTCATCTTCTTCTTTAGTTAACTAGATTGCAAGAAATTGGGTTTAGTAATTAAAAAGAAAGTTCTACAATGTGTAAGAGATTAACTTGTAGATATAATAGGCTATAGCATCATGAACTTGGATTTAAAATTCAGAAATTAAGTAGGAACTTGCTAGCATATATTATATTCTATGTTATTCAACCCAAGAACTTAATTCTCATCATATTTATCTCTTCTTTATTTTATACTATTGTTCTTGCTTGCTCTAAAACCAACAACATATATTCATCTTTAATTTTTCTGCGCAAGTACTAAATATTATATTAATAAGAACACCTATCCCTTGGGTTCGATCTTTTTACTACGCGATAGACAATCGTACACTTGCGATTTCGCTATCAGCAAATAATCAATAGAAGCAAAATATAAACTGAATTATAGCATATATATATATATATATATATATATATATATATATATATATATGAAAAACCAAAAGTGCAGCAAAGTAAACTGTTCAATGGAAATGTAAATAGATAGAGTTTAGGCATTGAAGGATGACTTCATGTGATCAAAAAGTTTGTTCAGCGTCTCCTGCACCAACTCAAATCTGGCATGCATGTGACCCTTGATTTCTTTGCGCAATTCCTCAGTTTGTCCCTTTATTTCTTGGCGCAATTCCTCAGCTTTATGATCGGCCGCCGCTTGCATTTCTTCAAACTTCTTCTCCATCAGAGCAACTCTATCATTGTCGTCTGGCTGCACTGATGTGAGCGCATTTGTGTCGACTCCTTCGAGTACTTTGTCGTCATGGTCTTCAGCAGTTTGAGATTGAGCATCATCCTTAGGAAAAGCAACAGAAATGGGCTGAGCAGACGAAATCACCTCAGCAGTGTTGTCACGTTGAGGCATGTCACCTGAGAGAGGCTCTTGAGGGGAACTGTTAAGCTCGTCATCGTTTGTACCCACTGAGTTCGACTTATATTCCAACAACTCCTTGGAGATGGTAAAGGGGCGTTGCAATATGATTATAGGAATGTCATGTGGTGGAGTCTGTGAGAATGCATTGAAGGTTAGATATGACTGCGGGCTGGGCATCTGAGCCACCAGAATGAGCGTCCATGAACCAGATCAAATCACCACGTGATTGACTCCGAAGATCCAGTGATATGGAATGGTGCTGATATGAATATCTCTGAAAACAGGCAGCTCCCAATTGTGATAAAAAAAATATATCATACCTTGTCCTTTTGGTGAATATAAATTGAAAAGCATCACAAGCAGGAGGAGCCCATATTCTATCTTTGACACAGAACTCATAGCCAACAAGCTTTGCAACTACACTGGGAAACCATTGAGCATTCTCCATATGAAGTATTCTTGGTCTCCTCCAAGTGATTGGCATCATACTGAATCTTGGTTTGTTTGGCACATTGAAGAGGAAAGACCTAATCCCTTTTTTCAGCAGATTTAGTCTGGAGAGATGATGGAGAAGCTTGTGTGATAGGATCCGGTCCTGTCATTGAGGTTGAAGCATGCATGAGACTTTGCTAGGAAGTCAGAATTTCATCAAGAGAAGGATCTGGATCACGAGCAAAGTGTGATGTATCTGCAGAAGTGGAGTTCTCCGCTTGTGCTAAACTTGCATTCTGCTCCGGACTAGCCACTTTGATTGAATTTGACACCTTCTCAGTTGTAGCCGGACTTGCCCAGTGATCAATTACCGGACTTGGAGTATCAACTGCCATCGACTTGGAGTATCGATAGACTCATTTTCCTTCATTTTGAAGGCTTCATATTGTGCAACCAGCATGCTTATTCTGGTTTGTTGCACGCTTGAGGTTCCTTCATGAGCCATGGCCAGCGTATCCCATATCTCCTTAGCAGTGTCTAAGCCATCAACCTTGTCACGCTCATTTTTGCTTAGAGCACACGTGAGAAACAATCTCACTTTGGCGTTGAGTTGATTCTCAGTACATTGTTCGTCTGTCCATTGTGCTTTGGGAATGGCTTCTCCTGCAGCATTTCTAGGAACATAGTTTCCTTGCTCCACAATGTCCTAGAGTTTAAAGCTAGTAGATTCTATAAACAGCTGCATGTGCTTTTTCCAGTACGGGTAGTTGGAGCCATCAAAGAATGGCAGTTTGTTTGTAGCCGCGCTAGTTGGGAATGTGTTGTTCTCCATGGATCTTTTGCTCTAACACATGTTAAGATGTTAGTTTCTCAGAGCCGTTAAGCTCTGATACCAATTGAAAGTAATGAAACAACACAAGAAAGGGGGGGTTTGAATTGTGTGTGTGATTTTTAATAAACTTTTCGTTATAATCAGATATAAGTTTTGGAAGTGTTTTCGAAAACTTGTGCAGCGGAAAATAAACAGATCTGAAAATTAAAGCACGCAAGAGTTTATCTTGGTTCACCCCCTTAATCGACAGAGCTACGTCCAGTCCTTGGCTTCACCAAGATTTTCACTATTCGCACGAACAGTACAAGTATTATGCAGGACTTCTTCTAGTATTCGAAGGACTTCTCCTTACAAGTATTATGCAGGACTTCTCCTTACAAGTATGGACAGAACTTCTCCCAATTCTTTTACAAAGAATATTTGTTTTCTACAAAGATCTCTTCAACAAAAGTGAGGGTAGAAACAATTTAAGCACATATTACAGAGAGGATATGAAATAGGGTTCTCTGTTTTGGAGTGTGAGAAGAATAAGAGTTTTCACTCTATGAGAATATCACACAGGCAGACGACTGAACTCAGAGTGATATGGCTATGAGTTTCTGAGTAGGTTTGAAATCTTGATTGCGTTGGAAGACTCTGAATGCTTACGATTTTGATCGTTGTAAGTCACCACTGATTCCAGTGTTTAAGTGTTCTATTTATATCTTCAGTAGGATGAACGTTGATGAAGATCATGGAGTCCCGTTTGAATTTCTTCTTCTTCTGAAGGTGCAATGGATACTTCTGGAAATCTTTCAGAGACATTAAATGCAAACCTGATGAGCATTAATTGCAGCATTTAATGCACTTGTGAATGTCGTCTGGTCTTTGTTGGTCTGCTTCCTTATATAGCGTCTGAGCATTTAATGTAAAGGAAAACAGCAAAGCGAATCTTCTTCTTCTGAACGCGGAGATTTGATTTTGACCTTGAGGTGATACGATGTTCAGATAATAGTGTCGTTGACTTTGAAAAGGTGTGCCTTGATTTACGAAGTGTTCAGACACGGCAGACAGATACGAGGAATATAATATTAAATGTGTCCTTCCTTGAATTTGGTACGAACAGTGATTCATTGAATATTCAGGCCTTTGCAAGTATTCGTTGTTGGAAGCATTGAGGCAGACATTCTATTTTAGAACGCAGTAAGACGATCTGCATACACATGGTAAGACGTGCTTCTTGAATGCAGTAAGACGATCTTCTTCTTCGAAACATTTAAACGTGGTGCTTTTGAATTCTTCAAGATAGGGTAGACGTGCGTTTCTTCCATGTGATAGATACTTCCTAAAATATAAAATATTCAAAGTCTTAGGAAATCTTTATCTATCAAAATTAAACCTTGAGTAAAATTGTTATTACTCAAAACATGATAAAAGGTGAAAACGTTTGAACTTAACATATTTATGTCTTATGTTTCATTATGAGTTATCTCTTTATAAATGATGTTTATAAGTTTGTTCAATTTGAAAAAAAAATTACTCGCTCTTTTACGGGTTTTGGAAAGATGTTTCATTTAACTTTTCTGCTTTTATTGAAAAACGTGACGCACTGCCGTGTTTGAAAAACGGGGTGTTACATGCATGTTTATGCGTGGAAGCAGGTAGTGGATAGTATCTCATCATACGCCAGCACGTTTCTTGTGTGTGCGTGTTGAGAACTCCTAGTGTTGAAGAAATTAATGATGCGGAGAGTAAATGTGAGCAATGTGTGTATGTGGTACATAGAAACAAGGACAGGTGGATAATGTCCTGAGAGTTAATGAAGAAGGAAAGAAAAGAAAAAGAAAATATATGTTGTGTTTAGGAAGGTCTGGAAGAGGAAGTAATTGTGGGCGACCCGATCCGCGGGTACTGGAATGGGTTGACACAAGTAATGCAAACAACTTTGCCTAGTGTACGGTTCGATGAAAGGTTTTTAAAATGGCGTCAACACGATTCTTGTCATCACGATTCCTGTCATCACTAGTTCGATGAAAGGCTGAGGTTTTGAAACGGACACATTTCAAAATAATGCCCAACACCTCCAATTATATCCATAGGTTCATGGTTTACGAGGGCCAATTTGCAATTCCCGTTAATCGGTGTACAACTTTTGAAAAATTTTAAGCTGTCATCCAAAGAAGGTAGCAAATCACTCATCTAGATCGTCCGTTTAATTTAATACTATATCAACATTTTTTAACGTAGGAGCACCAGTGGTCCCAAAAAAGAGGAACCACCTTAATAGCCGCCTAAGAAAATACTATATTAAAAATGAACTTCCAGATTTTAAATCTGGGTAGGTTTTTTTAAAATAGAGTTTCAATTGCTGGATTTTTAAAACTCGGGATATTCAAAAAGGCAATACTAAATTTTGAAAACTCGGCATCTTAAAAATAAAGAGTGTGGTGCAATGATTGTGATGTAGTGGGGTGAGTAACCAAGGGTATATTTAGGGGTTTTTAAGTTTCGATAAGGTTTGAATTTTTATTATTGGGTTGAAAATTCTAACTCGCAAGTATAAGAACTGAATGAGAAAGAGTATTCAAAAAAGTTTTCCAGTAGCAATTGATTCAATTGAGTCAACACCTCCTTTGTCCAATTGATTAATTCACCGAGAGTACAGGTCCAATGCACCCCTAACCCACTTTTTTGTCGAAAAAGTAAAATTCATTCATAATGGGCTGGACCCAAAAAGGCCATGTCTTTTTGTGTGTAATAACAACCCCATACACTTGTTCCCATGTTTGAAACATCCTCTGCATTTCTTAGTAATTAGAAGTTATATACGTAACATTCTCATTAACTATGTTGATTAAATTCATTAAACAATAGATTTATTATTATGTTTTCTTAAATTCACTATTTATTTACACCCATAAAGTCAGACCATTAAAGAAAGGTTCATCTTGACCAAATTCTCTAAAATTATAAGAATGTCCTCAATTTCAAATATCACGATTTTTATCAAATTTGTGTATTTAATCACCTAGTTAGTGTATTCTTTTTTGGTTAAATGGAGGACCTAAGCCCAAAAGCAAAAAGGAACTACACTACGGTAGAGCGCGGGTAAGTGATACTCAAACAATCAAACAAAAGAAGAGTCAAGCAACTAGAAGGAGGGCCCTCTAGAACATGTAAACCAATATCCATATCATGGGCCAAACTAACCAAACAGTCCGCCACTTGGTTCACCTCCCGCCAAACGTGAACACATCGAACCTCCCAGTCCTTACTCATCCAACCTCAAACTTGGTGGATCATAGAATCATACGGGTGAAGACTAATGCAACCCTCACTGATAAGCTTCACCGCAACTTGGGAATCGCTTTCAGTAAGGAGTTTAGTGAGACCTCTATCCCAGGCCAGAGATAACGTCGAGCAAATTGCCCAGAGTTCAGCCCAAAGAACATTGGAGGAGCCTATATTGTGGCAGAAACCAAATAACCATTGGCCATCTGTGCCTCGGAACACACCACCGCAACTCGCAGAGTTGGAGGGGCCTTGAACAGAGCTGTCTTATCAACTGTTTGTATTATTCCACGGAAATATTTATTTTTTTATTTTATTTCTTGAGGCGTAATCACACCTCAAAATAAATCTCATGGAATTCCCCAATTCTTGATAATTTTCTGTTTATGTCAATTTATTGAATTTTTTCATATAATTTTCTTTAGTCATATTCTGGCCTATAAAACTTACTTGTTTAGACTCTAAAAATTCTATCTAGTGTTCCTATGACATTTTCTATGTTTTGAAAGCCTTAGAATTATTCGGTGACATAGCTGGTCTCATGGGGATATATACCAAGTTCCAGTTTGACCCCCACAAGCTTAATAGAGTGGTAGATGCTTTGGCACGAATTGCTCAATGTTTAGAGTTTGGTGTCCATGTTCGAGACCTCCCACCAAGAGAGTGTCAGGAACTCTTAGATTAGGACCTGTTGGAGGTTGTTTTCTAATAGCCTTAGTGTTTTGTGGTTTTCTTTCGAGGCGCTTGCCCCTTTAGCTAAAAAAAACCTTGGAATTATTAAACCATGATCATATGGCATTTTACCTTTTTCAAAGTAAATTGTTTATTTTCTTTAGAAACCAAGTTTATTTTCATAAAAAAAATTAGTTTATTGAAAGGATTAAGTGCCTCTTTAATTTAGGTAACTTTTTCAATTTTTGTTCAGATAACTTGGGTTATGTAAGCATCAACTCACTTGTTGATTTATTTGTGTTGGTTGGTAAAAAATAAAAAAAACATATAAAAACTTCAATTATGAACTTGCTGAACTTAAGTTTTTTAAAAGTAAAAAAATACTTATTTTTATTATTAGCTAACCATTAAAATCACATTATTACCCTTATTTATCTATTATTATCACTTTTAACTGTTACTCATGAAAACACTTTTAGAGATAAAATTGCTAAAATAAATGAAATGAGTAATAGCTTATGTCAGAACTATTACTCATTACATTTACTTTAGTAATTTTATCTTTCAAAGTGTTTTCACATTTGTTCTATCCAAACAACAGTCAATTTTTAAAACTTACATTTACGCATCATTCTCAAACACATATTCATCATTTTAATTCTATTTAACTTACTTATATTAAAAAATTATCAATATTAATTTTATCTAACAGTAAAAAAATCCAACCCTAACTTAATGAATAAACCCTTAGCCTAAAAGACTCAACTGATTTGAAAAAAATAATTCCTAGGGTTTACTCCGCTAGGGTTTCTCTTGTAGGGTTTCTTAAGAAGAGTTGTTTCTTCTAACTAGCTCAAAGTTCTTTTCTACGCTAGTAGATACATCTTCATTACTACAACCCTTAGAGGACTAGTCTAGTATTTCTCTTTAGCCACATTAGTTGGTTATTGTTGTTTCATAGTTTGAGATTGAGCCTTAGATCGAATGGACATTTGTGATGAAAAAACTATGATAAGTGACATCCACAACACAAGCCATCCTAAAGTTGTACTAAAACTACAGCCAGAAGAGGTTGCAGCATATAAACCAAGCTTTGAACTTGATGGTGCCACTATTGACATGTAAGCTATGAACAAAGCAGTGAAGATTTAGCTAAAATGACAGTTTCAAGAAGAATCATAATGGATAAGACTCTGAATAAAAAGGAAGTAAAGCATGTAATTATTAAATCATAGGGTTTCCCTGAAGAGCTTCAAATCGCTAACATGGGTCCCAACACCCTACTATTTTTCTTCAAATCTAAAGACCAAGCTAGGCGAGTGTTTGAGGAAGGCCCTTGGCATGTTATGGGAAACATCTTGAGCTTACAGTATTGGGTGCCACGGATTTTCATTTTCAAGGTGAACTTTGACCTAGTTCCCTTCTAGGTTCAAATCCATGGCGTTCGTCTTAAGGTTATGACAACATCAAATGTTGTCAAGGTTGCATCGTAGATTGGAGAAGTTCTTGGAGTGGAAATCCCTTAGGTATATTATAAGTTACTCGGAAATTTTTTTCGGTTTAGTGTTTGCATAGACATTTCTAAGCCTCTTCCAACTGGCTCTTAGGTTTCTAGAAAGCAATTACCCAATTTGTGGTTGCTCATTAGATACGAGAAACTGCATTGTTTTTGTTGCAAATGTGGTATTATATATGGGTCATGAACAAAGGGTATGTAAGGCTGCAAGAGAAATGTCTGCCTATAATCCTAAATTACCTAGGTACAAACAAGCCCTTGAGGCCTCGCAAGCAAGATCCCTAGCTAGTATTGCTACCGGAAAGTCCATGGGTGGTGGGAGTGATTGGGCCAAAGGCACAGAGAAAAGGACAACTCATAATCAAAGCCAATAGGTAAACTCCATAGTTAAGCCGAAATAATAGAAGATGAAGCTGGGTCCCGAGGTTTGTTGAACCAAGTTAAATTTGTGAGTTATTTGTTGTTCTTTTCTACTTCTTGTGGGTGTGCTTCCACAAGTGTGGAGATTTCCTCTCCTTGCTTCCAAAAAGTGGTATCAGATCCAATGGGTGGTGCGATCATGGTTGCGGCTCCTTTTGTTGAAAGTCTTCCTAACAATGTGGTTGACATGTGACTTATCTTGTTGACGTGGTGATGCAGTGAAATAACAGCGTAAATGTGGATATTAGGGGTGGCAATGTCGGTTCAACTCACCGAGGCAACTTGCATAACCCATCAGACGAGACAAGCTAGACAATCCAGCCGCCAACTCACATAACCTACCCCACTTAGCCGACCAACCCAAGCAGGCTAAGTCACATGCTAACTTATCTTTTTTTTTGAAATGTGAAAAAATGTATCTTTAAATGTCTTTTAAGTTTTTTGGACGGGTTTTGATAGGCTAACTCGTAAAAAAAAAATTTGATGTTTTTTATGTCATTATACTTTTTAACATTTTTATTTACTAGAGTACCAACTCACCACTAAGTAGGGCGAGTTGGCTTTTCCAACCACACTCTCTAATGCACCAACTCGCCTCGACCAACTTTAGGTGGGTTGAAAGTGTAAGGCCTTGGATATTATGAATGATTATGTAATTATTTAATTATCTTGACATATGTAATGATTGTATTAAAGCCCTAGTTAATGCTATGATCAGTTGCTTTACTTACGCTAAGTTTTAACGACGGTAGTTCACCATAGGGATGTCGATTGAACCTCGACCGAAGTTCAAGGACGAATAAGGCTAAACCCTTATCTGTATGGAAATTAGTGTGTAAATTCATGAAGATCGATTGTAAGGTCAATGGGGTTTGGTTCCGGGGCCAGGAAAAGTTCCCAGCACGTGGTAAAAGGCCGGTTTTGGTCTTGTTGTGTGGAAACAGGGTAGTTTAAGGCATTTTTAAAATCTTTGAACGAGATGGAAAGTCTTTTAATGTCGTAAGGAACCCATTTATGAAATAAACCCATTTTCGATGAATAGTGATTTTGGGTCGAAAATGACCGGAATATCAAGAAAAATATTCTAGGATATTTTTGGCGATCGAGGCCCGAGTTTGACGAGTGTTGGAACCAAGAAGAGCAAGGATATTTGGGGGAATGTGCCCAAAAGATGATTAGGACTTGATGTGAGGTTTATGAGTTGATTAGGCTTGATTAGTGACTAATGTAAGGGGATTGGACTAAGTGTAAGAGTTTGGTTCCCTAATCATGACCAAACTTCACCTATTTGCAACCAAGTCCCTTAGCTTCCAAAAACTCAAGATTCCCTCCCTCCCAAGCCCTTGGGGCCACAGCCACAAGCCTATTTAGGGGGCTTTATGTTGTTTTTTTTTTTTCAAGCCTTGGTTCATTAGTGGAAGTGAAGAGTGAAAGTAGAGATATAAGTAAAGAGATAAAGAGAAGAGAAAATCCCATCCTCTCCTCCTTCTTCCTCATTATGCATGGCCCTCCACCACCCACAACCATCCTCCACCTTTTTTTTCTTCACTTGTTTATTTGAGAGAAAAGGTTGGTTTCTTCATGATCTTGCTTCTCATGGTTTTTATTTTTGATTTGGAGATCTTTTGGGATGATGATCTTGGTTGAATCCTCATGCTCCTTTTATGTTTCTCATTCTCCATCTCTTGTTTTTTCCATCCATGTAAAAATATTTGAGAAAAGTTGAGTCTGGGTCAAAATTGATTTTGGAAATGAGTGATTTTGGATAGTTGTCTTCACAAAGTATGATGCTTGATGATAGGTTTAGAAAATCCCCAATCAAATTTTACGAAAAGTTGGTGTTTTGAAAATAGATTTTTCTAGGAAGTGATTTTAGGGTAAACAAAGTTGATTTTCATCACTAGTTTTGGAAGATCTATCAAGTATGCAAAGTGTTTTTGGAAGAAAAATAGGCCTTGCATTTTATCTTGACATGGTCGAACCCTTGAGCATTTTTGGGGGTCTTGGAAGTTTATTTTGGCTCTTGATTTCTTGTGTTTAAAGCTTGTTGATGGGTTTAGATGAAAAGGAAAAATTGTACCCTTTTATGAAGCTATGGCCGAATCCCCAAGAATACTTGGGGTTAGGGTTTTTTACTTGAAAAACTTGTCTATGGTCTTGAAGTTTTTGTGCATAAAAAGTACTTTGTGTTGGTGAAATGGTTTTGGGAAAAGTTTGCATAAATGGTTGAGTTTATGGCTAAGTTTGTGTTCCTCTAAGAGCCTTGAGTTTTGCTAAGTGTAATTACCTTAGGGAAGCCTAGTTGTAGGTAGGGTTTTGATGTGTTAGCACTAAACTAGCTAAGTGTTTGTGAAGGATCAGGGAGCGTACGAACTTTAGGAGCACCAGACGAGCAAGAAATCAGAAGCACTAACGGTAAGGGAACTTCGCTTCGGCTACCTTTATGTTTTACCAAATTATGTATGTATGTATGTTGATGCATGAAAATGTAAGACGTGATCTTGGGATTTAGCTGACGACACTAAGTGAATGCCCGATTGTTTGTTAGACATTGTTTGCTATATGAAATGCTTGCATGATTTCATGATGTTCATTGTATGACATTGATTGTGGCACATGAGTGCATGACTTGAAATGTTAAATGAACCAGAACAAGGCTTATATTGTTTGATTACATGGCATGTTTCTTACAAGCTGTGAATATGTTAAGTATGAACTTTTAACATGTTTTCTTGCATATTGTTGTTGATAGAAGTTCAAAGCAGGATCATTAGTGAGTAAGTCCAAGTGACAAGACATTGAGTTACAAGACAGACAAGGCTCTACATCCGTAAGGAACTAGGATTTGCAGTTTAAGCGGTTTTGATTCTGCTTGGTTAAATATTTAATCTTGATGGTATGATAGGTTAAGTATATTAATCTTGTATGTGTGAGTAACATGGCATTCCAAGCATACATGGGGATGCCCCAGTGAGGTTGGTAACTAGCAGAGTTATCCGACCAAGAGCTTGGTTGCATCGTTATTTTAGAGCGACCAATGGTCGACCCTAAGGAGTGGCAATACAAGGTCGACGGAGCAGCTATCGTACCAACTTAAACTGGAAGTATTTATCCCACCTCTCAAGCAGCGGGTCTTGGCGTTAGATCCAGATAAAAGTCATGGGAGAAAAACTCATATGTACATTACATCATGATTGAATGACTATTTTTGGATGATCTACGTGATGTGTTATTGTATGATAATGATGATAGCTTAGTACTTTTTGTCTTACTCGAGTTTCCATTCATTATGCTTATGATTGCGTACACCTATGATTTGTTTTCTTGGAAGTGACCCTTACATTGTTTTTGTTTGTGTTTCTTTTTGGGCAATCTTCACCACGGACGACGTTTGGGGAAAGCTCCCCAGCAGGGGGACCGGAGACTTAAACTTCCTCGACGAGGAAGATGAGTCCGCAAGGGAGTTTAACCACCCCATGCGCAAGACGACTTATTCTGGTCGCATCGCGGAGGACAGGATGGATGCTACAGGTTGGATGCACGAGAGAGCGCTTTATCGAGCTGTCATGAGATTTCCTACACGCTACCCAAGGGGGCTGAGATGGGACAGAGCTTTGACTTCAGGCCCGATGAGAGGTCGACCGAGGCCTCCTCCCTCCACAAGCAGTGATTCGTCTTCTTCGCTAGAGCTGAAGCTGGCATAGATTTCTTTCTTCTCCCCTTACTACATCCGTCCTTGTAGTTATCGTTATGTGGTGAGACCTCGTGAACGGGTGATGGTCTCGATGTTGTGTACTCTAGTCATCGACTTTGACGTGCCCATGGTCCACATTCTGGATAGCAACGATGAGGATGGGGTAGTGGGAGGAGTGGGGCCTGTGGCGATGTTAGATTTTGAGTTAGAAGAGTCGATGGAGCCGGATGAGACGGAAGCCTCGAACTACACAATGTCTCCAGAGGAGCCAGCTGTGGTAGATTTGCTGCGGGTCAATCGGAGTGGGTTGGTTAGTTGAGTGACATGCAGGTCAAGGTCTTTCTCTTCTTTTTGTTGGTTTGTACATTCATAGGACTAGGGGCAGGTAGATTCCGGATAGTTATACTTTTGTGTGGGGCTGCAGGAGGTATCCCAGTGTTATGATGTCTAGACTAGGCCTCATAGCGGAGGTATATCTTTATCTTGATGATTCAGTGTCGAGTTGTATTGTTAACTACTTTGACCGATGTTGGTTACCTTACTGCACGTTATGCCATTTGTTTGTCTACTTTCTGAAACAGAGATATTATATCCGTAATGCATTATACCGGTTGCATGTTTTGAAAAAGAAAAAAAAAAGTAGACTATGCATTTTAGATTTTTAAAACTATAAAGCCCCAACTTTGGGTTGAGGGTCACATAGTGAATAAGCAGAATTTAACTTTAATAAACCTCTCAAAAGTCACTCGAATTTACAAAAGAGTTTTCGATGCTCAATGATTATTATTTAACATTATAATAATCCCATAAAATAAATAATCATCGTACAAAGTAATAATAAATATCGCACCACACTTGTGCTAAAACATTTAATACGGACATTAGAAAAAAAAAATATAATCTTCAAATCCTCAGCTCATCTCCTGATCACTTCATCGATCGCTCCAGTTAAATCTTCATTAAAACCTTGTGCTGTAAATCTATGGCGTTAAGCGCCCAAACAAACAGACAACAAGCAACAAGCAGAAATGGTTAACTCCTAAAACAAAAAATAAGAGTAGCAATGTACAGCAAGTGTAAAATCAAAATAGCATAAATAACTGCAGCAGAACGTAAATAGAAGCATATTCAATTATAACCCATAATAGTGACATATCAGCAGTATAAACATGTTATCAATCATAAACATAGTTCATGCTTGTTAGTTTCCTCAAGTCTATATGCTCACTATGGCCAAAAACATCACTCCAAAGGAACCGGACAATCACGTGGTTAAACTACCACCCCGTTGTCCTCAGGCATGATCACGTGGTTAAACCACCACCCCACCGGCCCTTAACGGTCACGTGGTTAAACCACCATCCCATCGCTCTTAACAATCACGTGGTTAAACCACCACCCCACTGTCGCCAATCCTAAGATGCACATGCCATGACAACCCACAAAACTCATGAACCAACAGTCCATTGAAATTCCAAAACGGTCATGTTATGTGACGGAAATAAATCATCATTATTAAGTATTCCAATCCTTAAAATCTTTAACAACATGGTATCCTGGTAAAATTACCACCCGTAAACCAACGGATAAAGTACATTACATAGTCTGTTTTAGGGATTGGCAACTAGATCATTCAACTCATCATCATCAATCAACAAGAACATCACCAGTAATCAATCAATCATGTTATCTCATTCACATGCAATTCCAAAATAAAACATGCAAGACTTAAGACTCTCTAGGATGTGAGTTACCCTTACCTTTGATTACTTTGCATGAAATTCAAGTCCAATCTATCATATAATGGATAATAATCCTAAGTCAATCATGAGAAAGATGGAAGAAACCCTAAAAAACCAGTTTAATCGAAAGAACAAAAAAACAGCACTGGGCTGGCAGAGGCCCAACGCATGTGCGTTGGGATGCCAACCCTCATGCGTTGGCTCCCTGCCTGGGAACCCAGTTCCCAACGCCCAGGCGCTAGGAGCCAACGCTCATGCGTTGGCTCTCTGTCCAAGACGACCAAAAACACCGTTTTTCACCGTTTAAGTCCCGAAAAGAGATTTTCATCAAGGGTTTTTATCAAATTTAATCCATCATCATTTAAACATTATTTTCCAGAATTTGACATGCCAAAAATTAATTATCCTAAAATTACAAGTTTCAACGTCAAAAGTCCTAAATTTTACTAGAACAGAGAAAGAAGGGTTTTGAGGGAAACCAACCTCGAATAAAACCCCGGAATCGAGTGTAGAGTTTCGAGCTCATCCTCAAAACTCCTTCGTCCGTCCTCGTCTTAGAAGTGAAGAGAATTTTGTGCTCAAGCTCCGACTTTGGAGAGGAATTCCGAACCCAAAACAGAAATAGTTTTGGGTTAAAACTAAGCTTACAACCAAGGATAAAACTCAGGGATGGAACGAGAGGAAAGAGCTTACCAAGAGTAAGTGGGATTCCTCGGAAAGAGAGTGTTAGAGAGTCCTAGGCCTTCTTCAAGAGGAACACAGCAGCAATGGAAAGAAGTAGTAATATAAGAGCGCAGACGAGAACTTGACAGCAGCAACAAAGTAAGGAAGTGGTTTTCTCTGAAAGTTTTTGACGTGCTAATGAGTGAGGAAGTGGAAAATAACTTCTGAATACTCCCTCCTGTAAGTTGCACGAAATTTAGGGTCAAATGGGAGGTTATGTTTCAACTCTTTTTCCTATTTTCAAGCAGCATTTTCCACTAAAATCTATTCTCTTTTTAATTTTCTTTTATTTAAATTTTGAATTCAAAAAGAGTGGAAACAGAAAGGAATGAGGGCAAGGAAATATGCTCCCTAACCAGCATATAACACGCCCTACTAGCACACAACAAGGCTGAATTCTTCCTCTTTTTACTCCTCCAAAACAGAAAATGAACCGGGTCTTGATTCTGGTTTAAGTAAATTCTGTTACTTAATTTTATTAACCGTAAGTAATTAAATTCAGAAGGCGGATGCCCAAGTCTCAACCACTAAACCAACGCTCATCTTGTTATGACTCAAGCAAAAATATACTTTCAATCAAGTATCAATCAATTCCATAAAGATTGTATTCATATCAAATCTCAAAAGACAATACCAACAAAATATAATTCAGACAAAGTCGAACAGGGACTAAAATTTAACTATAGAATAGTTCAGGGACCAAAGCATAAATAATTCAGACTCCAGGGACCAAAAATATAAATACCAAAAATAGAGGGTCTTACAAAAACTAATCAGCATATTTATTTCACTGTTTAAAGTTATTGTTATGAGCCCTGAAAATCGGGTGTTACAGAAAGTTGGGTGGGTTGGCCCGCATTGCACCCCTAGTGGATAGCTTATGCAATAAGGGGTCCATGGTAATATGGCAGCGACTCATACTTGCGGGAGAAAATGTTGGTAATCCAAGTGTTAAATAAGACGTGGAGACACACTTGAAGGGGGAAATATTGAGAATTCAAGTTGAAATCACCATTGGACGAAAAATAAAGGGTAAAAGAAAGTATTTATCAGTATGCAACTAATAAGACTCATACACCTAATATCTTAAGATATGATGACTCGTTCTTTTGGTGTTTTATTTTTTCTTGGCTCATTGCTGCTTTTGGCTCTAGGAGTCTCCCCAAGATATATTTCATTTTGTTCTTTTTTTGCATGTGTGCCTATATGAGTCTAACACTTTCTTTTGGTCTAAAGCTAACCTTTCATTTTGAATAAGTTAGCCAATGCTAACAGTATTTTCGAGGGAGAAAATAACACGCTTATTTAATGACATATTCTAACATACTCGTTGTGATTGGTTTAATATTTTTAAATTTAACATATTAACTTCTTAAAAAATAAACTAATCACAATGAGCGTTTTGGAGTGTGTACGAATCTGCATTCTCTCATGTGAAATTTCTCTAATTTATTATCATGTGAAAATTTTGTGTTTATCTCTCTCCACATGTATGCATTAAATAGATATCATGAGACCCTTTAAATATTTATAAGAAGAGAGGTAAACACAAACTTTTACATAATGATACATAAAAGAAATTTTACGAGAGGATCCAAATTCCATGCGGTTGCGACCACTTCTAAATCAATTAATCAAGTTTTCAATTCTCAAATATGATTTTGATTTTTTTCTCAAACCCGGTCAAAACAATGGCAAATACACACCCCTAACCCGGATTCAATTCCAATAACATATACCTACCGTTGTTTACATTAATTAAGTATAATATTTTTTTTTTAAACTAAATGTTTAAGTCTCAACCACTAAATAATATTAATTTACACACTTTTGATTTGTCAAATTTTGCATACTACTTAAATGTGTATCTTTTTCCCCTCACCTACCCCCTGTTAGCTTAATTTTATCAATTTCTTACCAACCCAGATTCTCTAAGCCTAGAAAGCTATACCTTTGTGCCTGTCGAAATATTATAAAATCTCTTGTCCACATCAGCCGTATTATTTAACTTTTTATTGTAGAATCTAACAATTAAACATGATATTAACATTGTTTCAAACAAAATTGCATTTTCGGTTTTAAGAAACTAAAGAATATATATGTTTAATGACCGGATAAATATCAAATAAATTTCAATAAGCTTAAAATATATAAACTACTAAATAAATTTACACTTACAAATTCTAAACAGAATTAAACAATCAATGGTCATACAGAATTACAACCACAGTTATAAATTTATAAAACATAATACAATCATGCTTAAGTAATTAAATTTGTATCAATTTGAATTTTCTTTTTTCATCCAACAAAACTTAACTCGTGTTTGATTCGCCCATTTCTTGTTTTAATTTTTAAAGAAAATAGAAGATAAAGTTGTGAACATTTTGTTAATAATTATAGAAAATATTTTATAAAATATGATTAAAACATAAAATAAAATAAGTCTTTTCATTTTCAGTGAAAATGAAAACGAGTTACCACTGCTGTTACGGTCACCGCTGCCCCTGCCGCCACCACCTTCATCACCATGGTCGTTGGCACTACAACTGACACCGCGATGGATATGGCTATGGCAGTGATGGCGATGACAGTGGTGACGACGAAAACGACGGTGAAAATAAAAAGTTAAAACAAACATGTTTTCAAAATTTGAAAATGAAAAATAAAACAAAAAATGTTTTCTCAAATCAAATAGCCTCTTTCTTATGTTGATTATATTCATATCTCCTTTTTTGGACTTTGGACTTTTTTATTATAAACAACTGCGTTAAATACTTGGTAAGAAGGACTTTGCCGCCCATAGTGGTCTCATCCGGCTCGAAATTGCGAGAGCAATTTAACAAACCACAAATTTAAGGTCCTTTTAAAAAAAATTCTTAAATACCCGATAATTTTTTTAAGAGATTTTTTCTTACTTGGATAATCTTGTGTCTTATTTTTCCAACTGTAATAAAAAAAGTTAAGCCAATATTACCAAATGGTCCAAATTAAGGGTGAGCAAGAAATCTGGCCCGCCCAAAACCAAACAATCCGAAGTGAAAAAAGGGATTTCGGGCGGATTGCAGCGGGTCTACGGGTCTTCAAGTGAAAGATTTCAATTTCTCTCAATTGATTACGGTCGGGTTCAGTTGAGAAAAAATACATCCATCGGGGCCCAAGGAGGCAAACGGACGGTGACGGATCTGAATATTTTGTGTTCGATTTTAGTCGGATTAGCATTTTTTTGCCCCGAATCTGACCAAAACCGACCGATACTCGCTCCTAATCCAAATCATACCAAATTGTATAGATTTTTAATATACATAACCAATTTATTATTGTTACTTTAACTTGTTTTTTTCCAATTCACCCCTAAAACTGACCATTGCCAGTGTAATGCAAACTTTTCCTATAACTTTACAGCCTTGGATTCAGTTCCTAGGTAGCAGATGCCAAAACTAAACTACAGGTGCACCTGTCAATCTCATTAATAAAATTTAATAGTATGAGATTTTTTCTTTTCACTAATTATTTGCTGTGCAACTCAATAATTTTTACTGTCAAGATTCTCTGTACTTGTCCAAAAACTTGAGATCTGTTTCCTTACAACCTTATACTGAAAAAAAACCTTGTACTCAATGTTCCTCATTGCATTTATCAGTCATACACAGATCCATAAAATTGCCACAATTGCCTCATATACCAAAAATTCAGTGTGTCCTACCAAATTTCAAGGGAGAGTCTACCTGAATTAAAGCCTCACATTCCGATTGTGATAGTTCCTCTATCCTTGTTACTTGTGTGAATTACTTAATATTATTATTATTATTTTTAAATGGAGGAGCTGAACTTGTGTGAATTCTGATCATACACAATTACACACCATTTTTTTCACTACCAAAAATCTATTGAGCATGCTGCAAAATTCCCAACCCCAAGTTACCCTTTTGTTTCTTTCTGCCATTTAGCCCCCAAAAAGATAAGCCCAGTGTGAAAGAGAATCTGCCAACAAACTCATCAGAATCCTAAAATCTCCACACCCCATATAAAAAAAATGAAAAATTTCCTTCCCCAAAATATAACATGCTTAAATGCCTTCCATTGAAACTCAATCCTCAAACCTTTAACGCCTTCCATTCATTCATTCACTCAAACGTTTGTGGTGTTTTTCCTCGTTAGGCAGTGATAACACTGAACCTGTCGTTTTCCATCATAGGTGGGAGCGCAGTCACCAACCACCTTGCATTTTCCATCAGATCTTGAATCTACACATTATCATCATTTCTAAAAAACAAATCTTTCAATTTCATTATTATAAATTCAGCACACCCTCAAATTCATATATTTATAGTAGATAATTATAAACATTCTCAGCCAGCAAAGAACCACAACTCTACATACATTATCGTCATCCACCACCCCCCACTCACACACTCCAATGGAATCGTAGCAAAAAACCAGATTCTCCAATTTTCAAAACAAAAAAGTAGCATTTCCCCTGTTTTCTCAGTCTCTGTGACATAACATCAAACATGGAACGTGCACGGAGGCTCGCGAACCGCGCCATTCTGAAGCGTTTGGTTTCAGAAGCGAAGCAGAATCGGAAGCATGAATCGGTGTGGAACTGCTCCGCCACCACCACCCCTGTGCCGTTCTACTCCGCTTCTTCTTCCAGGTACGTGTCCTCTGTTTCTCACTCTGTTCTCAGAAACAGAGGATCCAAATCAGACAGCATCAGCGGAAGGAACAACAACATCATGTCACGCGGTGCCGCCGCCGCGTGTTCCTCCCAGACCCGATCCATTTCCGTGGAGGCGCTTCAACCCAGCGACACGTTCCCCAGGCGCCATAACTCTGCTACCCCAGAAGAACAAGCCAAGATGTCTCTGGCTTGTGGATTCGACAACGTGGATTCTCTCGTCGACGCGACCGTGCCGAAATCGATTCGTTTGAAGGAGATGAAGTTCAACAAGTTCGATGGAGGGTTGACGGAAGGGCAAATGATCGAGCACATGAAGAGCTTAGCCTCAAAGAACAAGGTTTTCAAGTCGTACATTGGGATGGGGTACTACAACACCCATGTTCCCCCTGTGATCTTGAGAAACATCATGGAGAATCCAGCTTGGTACACTCAGTATACACCTTACCAGGCTGAGATTTCTCAGGGGCGTCTTGAATCTTTGTTGAATTTTCAGACCCTGATAACGGATCTCACTGGTTTGCCTATGTCCAATGCTTCATTGCTTGATGAAGGGACTGCTGCTGCTGAAGCAATGTCTATGTGCAACAACATTCAGAAGGGAAAGAAGAAGACTTTTATCATTGCAAGTAACTGCCATCCACAAACCATTGATATATGCAAGACAAGAGCTGATGGATTTGAACTGAAGGTTGTGACACAAGATCTTAAGGACATTGATTACAAATCCGGTGATGTTTGTGGTGTCCTTGTTCAGTACCCTGGTACTGAGGGTGAGGTTTTGGACTATGGGGAGTTCATTAAGAAAGCTCATGCTCATGAAGTTAAGGTTGTTATGGCAAGTGACCTCTTGGCCTTGACTGTGTTGAAGCCGCCTGGCGAGTTTGGGGCAGATATTGTTGTTGGCTCAGCTCAGAGGTTTGGGGTTCCAATGGGCTATGGAGGTCCTCATGCTGCTTTTCTGGCCACATCTCAAGAGTACAAGAGGATGATGCCTGGGAGAATCATTGGTGTCAGTGTTGATTCTTCAGGAAAGACAGCTTTGAGAATGGCAATGCAAACTAGGGAGCAGCATATCCGCAGGGACAAGGCTACCAGCAACATTTGCACTGCTCAGGTAACTAGCTAATTTGGTTTGAATTTGTTCAGTTTTAGTTATGTAGTTCCTTTTTTATGTACAATAACTTTTTAGAATTTCAATTTCCAACTATGGGTGTGCTTAGGAAAATAACTTAATTAAGCGTTTATTGCATAAGCGTCTTTTCATAAGCCAATTTGATATTCTTATTGAAATAAACTGAAAATAAGTTATATGTATGTATAAGCACTTAATCATAAACTAATCGTATGAAAATAAGCTCAAAACAGCTTATAGGCAGATGCTTATGCTCTAAGATAAGCTCTTCCAAACAGGCCTATGTCTTCCTGTTTCAAATCATTTTTCTTTGTACATCCTGCTCAAGATAGATTAACCTTTGTCCTTTTTATTAGTGTGTTCCTAGAGCTATGTTTTGATATTGTATGAGTTGGTTGTAATTTCTGAATTTGTTTTGTTTAGGCGCTGCTTGCAAACATGGCTGCCATGTATGCTGTATATCATGGACCTGAAGGCCTTAAAGCCATCAGCCAACGTGTTCATGGTCTTGCTGGGGCATTTGCTCTGGGGTTAAAGAAACTTGGGACCGTGGAAGTTCAGGATCTTCCCTTCTTTGACACCGTGAAGGTTAAGACTGCTAATGCCCATGCAATTGCTGAGGCTGCTCTCAAAAGTGAAATAAATTTGAGAGTTGTAGATGGAAACACTGTGAGTGTTGCTTTTTGTTGTTCCATTTAGTTAATTATCTTTGGTTGTTTCTGGATTATGGAGGATGGCTGCTTTACAGATCACTGTTGCTTTTGATGAAACAACCACATTAGAGGATGTTGACAAGCTTTTCCAAGTTTTTGCTGGTGGCAAGAATGTAAGAATGATTGTATATCATATATCCTTTTCACAATTATCCATTGTGTCATTGCTCATGATGTTAAGTCCATCTATAATGTTTATTTATACACAGGTCTCCTTCACAGCAGCATCGCTTGCACCAGAAGTTCAGAGTGCAATTCCTTCTGGACTAGCTAGGGAGAGCCCTTATCTGACACACCCTATCTTTAACACGTATACCCCTTTTCACAAAATTTGAATTCACGTGGTTAAACTTTGGAAGGTTACTTAATTGTTTTTTATTTCCACTTTAGGTACCAAACTGAGCATGAGTTGCTCAGATACATTCATAGGCTGCAATCAAAAGATCTTTCGCTGTGCCACAGTATGATCCCATTGGGATCTTGTACAATGAAGCTGAATGCAACAACTGAAATGATGCCTGTGACATGGCCCAACTTTACTGATATTCACCCTTTTGCACCAGTTGAACAGGCTCAAGGTTATCAGGTAATTGGATTGTTTAAGTAATCTCACAACATTATGATGATACAAATAGATTCTTATATATGCTTATGAAAATAAGGGATAGAAGTTGTGTTTATGTTTCTAAACAAGCAAATCTAATGTCAGGAAATGTTCAACAATTTGGGTGATCTGTTGTGTACCATCACTGGGTTTGACTCTTTCTCCTTGCAACCAAATGCTGGAGCTGCTGGAGAATACGCTGGACTGATGGTTATTCGTGCTTATCATTTGGTATGGCAACTTCGATCTTTATGAATATGTTTGCTTAACTTTTATGGACCATCTTTGTTATTTTGGAAGGATGGTGTTTATTTATTTAAAAGGGCATCATGGTTCTTCTGATTAACTTTTAGGATATAGGAGTTTTTCAGTTGCTATTTAACGTAGTGCATAGTGATTTTCATTTCAGCCAATAATAGATAGCCTCAATTATGTCATGTTTTCTGGCTACGTATCTTGATGAGATGCAATGATTTGTTCTTAAATTCTTGTCATGCTTCTTACTTCTTTTGGCCATTGGAAACTGTAGTCAAGAGGAGACCACCACCGCAATGTTTGCATTATACCTGTCTCAGCACATGGTACAAATCCTGCTAGTGCTGCTATGTGTGGAATGAAAATTGTCTCAGTCGGAACTGATGCCAAAGGAAACATTAACATTGATGAGTTGAGGAAGGCTGCTGAAAAAAATAAGGACAACTTATCTGCACTTATGGTACAACTTGCTTACTGTGCAATATCTCATATTATTGTTGGCATACTTGTGAATTGAAAGTATAGTCAAACATAGGCATTTTTGTATATTAACTTTGTATTGATTTAAATTATAGGTGACATATCCTTCAACTCATGGTGTTTATGAAGAAGGTATTGATGAGATTTGCAAGATTATTCATGATAATGGAGGGCAAGTGTATATGGATGGTGCCAACATGAATGCTCAGGTTTGCTTTTCCTATGCCTATCTTTAAGTCCATGTACTTTGTGTTAGGCCAAGAATTTGGCAGGACAGTTATTGGGGTAGATAGTAGTTCATCCGGATGATATTGTAAAAGAAATATAGTTCAAGAAACTAATTTCTCTCTCTCTCTCTCTCTCTCTCTCTCTCTCTCTCTCTTATGGATCTTCTCCAAATTGTGAAAAAACTCAGTCAAATTATGTTATGAAACTTGACAGTATACAAATGCCTTTGTTGATGCATCTCATCATATCATGTTCAAACCAAAATTTAAAATTTGTGCCTAATTTTCAGGAGATGTTTGTTCATGGGTACAGGTGGGACTTACAAGCCCTGGTTGGATTGGGGCAGATGTTTGTCATCTCAATCTCCACAAGACATTTTGCATTCCTCATGGAGGAGGAGGCCCTGGCATGGGTCCTATTGGTGTAAAGAAACACTTGGCACCATTTTTACCTTCACACCCTGTGGTAAGTACTTTGTTTTTCTTGTTATGGATGGCATTATGTATAATATGCATACATGTTTTGCATTAGAAAGCATATTAATTTCACAGACATAAAATTAGCCTCTAGTTTAGCCTTTTCCAGATTGGATTACATTAATCCTTTTTCTCTCATATGCTCAAATTTAGATCCGTGTAAAGAAAAACATTTGTATGACTTTGTTGTTGCTGTTTGTTTGAAATATAATATGAAATCATGACTAAGCAAGAAAATTACATGTTTTTCTTCACCAAATAGCTTATGCTTTTGGGGTAGTTGGTTCATGACATGGCATGGTATCTGAGTTTCTATGGCCAAGTAGTCCAAAGTTCGATTCTTGTTCCCTCATTATTCTAATATAATGTTGAATTTCAGCACAAGGTATGTGAGTCTATCCATTATTCGCACTTCAAGCCTAATGAGCTCTTGCTTGATGGAGCGTGTTAGAAATATAATATAAACCATTCACATGTCTTCACCTAATAGCTTTAAGCTTTTGGGAGAGTTGGTACATGAAATTACATCCTTGTTATTTTTGTATTTATTTATCTATTACCACAATGAAGATACCCACTGGTGGAATTCCTGCCCCTGATACGTCTCAACCACTTGGTACTATCTCTGCTGCACCTTGGGGTTCAGCACTCATATTGCCTATCTCTTACACTTACATAGCCATGATGGGTTCTCAAGGACTCACAGATGCATCAAAGATAGCCATTTTGAATGCAAACTACATGGCCAAACGTTTGGAGGTTTGTGCTTAGTCATAAATTACATTACATGTATTTCTTTATCACAGTTGTTCTGCACATGAACCTTGGTTTTACATATACTATGACTTCTACAGAATTTTTACCCCGTTCTTTTCCGTGGAGTCAATGGAACAGTTGCTCATGAGTTCATTATTGACTTGAGAGGCTTTAAGGTGAACCATTTGATTATTGCAGTTACTTTTTCAATTGATCACAATTGTTCTTGCTTTGATTGACTGTAAGCTATTTCTATTGTAGAATACTGCTGGAATTGAGCCCGAAGACGTTGCGAAACGACTCATGGATTACGGGTTCCATGGACCAACAATGTCATGGCCTGTGCCTGGCACACTCATGATTGAGCCCACTGAAAGTGAAAGCAAGGTATGACTTCCTGGAAATTTTTATCCTTATACATCTTCTGTTTCTTTTTTGCAATTTTTGTTGTGTAATTTCTTCTTTAACTCAACTATACATCATTGCAGGCTGAGTTAGACAGGTTCTGTGATGCTCTTATTTCCATTAGACAAGAAATCGCTGAGATTGAGAAAGGAAAGGCTGACATAAACAACAATGTACTTAAGGTAAAAGATTTTTTTAAATCTTTTGACTATGTGGCACTGCTCCTCATTGGTTATTTAATATTATAGACCATTGGCGTCATATTTTTATTACAATTCAGCCAAATTCACGTAGATTATCTAAAATGTTGTGCAGGGAGCACCTCATCCACCATCACTGCTCATGGCAGATGCATGGACAAAACCATACTCTAGGGAGTATGCAGCCTTCCCAGCATCATGGCTCAGGGTTGCCAAGTTCTGGCCTACCACAGGTAATCATGTCATCTGGTTGTTTGTATAATTATATCATTATATGTAATGTATCCTGTGGAACTCTTCTCTTCATTAACCTTCCCCATTATGCCTTGCCCTGTGTTGAGCCAATTCTGATAAAGTTTTTAACAAGCACTTTCAAGGAAAAAAGTCAAGTAAAAATGGTCTTGTAATGACTAAGAATCTTTCAAATAAAATTTCTTGTATAAGTTGACATTAACTTTTGCGCCTCAACCAGAGCTCCCTCATCTAACTTGTCCATAAGTACTTATAAGGGTTTTCTTCTTAATTAGGAACCAAATACTTAATTGAAAAGCTCCCATTCCATAAACTAGAACCTAATCCAAACTGGGTCAATCTAATTCGCCCATACTGTTGAATATTTAAAGCTATGGCTATGCTTGCATGTTTGGACTTTGGAAACTCTTCTACAATTGATTATAATGCCAAAAGCAATTATGGGGAAAAGCATGTATGAGTAGTTTTAGGTGTCAAAATTGATTCTGAAAAATAAGCTGATACACACATGCTTGTTTTTATTCATGTAGACTCTGCAATAACAAATTTTGACTTTAACACAAATGTTCTATACGAGAATATGCCATAAGGGCTCATTATTATTATACTAAAGATATAGCTGGTGCTTGACTGCTTGTAATCACCAATTGTGGCCTGCATGATTTTGTTTGACTAATGCATGAATGCGGTTCCTTGTATCAGGACGCGTTGACAATGTGTACGGTGACCGCAACCTCATTTGCACCCTCCTCCCAGCAACACAGGTTGTTGAAGAACAAGCTGCTGCAACAGCTTAGTGTTCCAACGACAACTATTTCCATTTTCAGTTGTACATAAACTATTGCTATTCATACAGTACATTTGCTTCTTAATATGATAATGATGATAATCACTGCTCTTAAGTTTCATACTACCTCGACCCTATCCCCTTTCCCAAATTAAAGCCCTTCCCTCCAACAGAAGGAAAGGAACCAAAAAAAAGTATTTATTATATTGTTGCTTCTATTTGATTCTAGGAATGTATCTTCTAATTCTTATTCATTTTAAAAAAGAATTCACTTGTCATAGCTTTGATCATATTATAGGTTTTTTTATGGTTCTGTTTCTTTATTTATCTCTCATCACTTACTATGCCTTGCATATGACGGCTTAAAATTTTTAAAAAGAAGATTGATGAATGTTAATGTTTGCGTAGGCAACTCTATGATTATTGCTCCCTTGTTACTATATAACTAACTATAACGAAAGCCTCGTGCAAGGAAAAATAAACAAAAGAATTCAGAATAACATAGTTATAGGTAGGATTAAAACAAAAAAAGTAAAACTGAATGGAAACCAGAAAAATTTAAGTCAATATGTGAATCGAGACGAGAAGCCTCAAACTTGACTGAAACTGCAATTAGAAAATAATAGGTCCAAACTCATTAAACTACATATCACAATTGAAGAACAGGTAGTCATTTTTCTTCACACTAGAAGTCTGTCTTGCGGGTCAAAGTGCTTTTTTCTTCCCTGGGATGATGAGTGGAATCAAAAGCATGAAAGGTTGTTGCTACTGTTCCCAATGGTCGAAGAGTGTTGGAATAAGAAGTGAAACAAACTTTGCTTCTCCATCCATTCTCACATATTTTTTTCGCCCTCCGAAAATGTTGTCCGCCACACAAATCATATATGTAAACCTTCTTTTCTGTGGCGAAAATCAAGCAATCACCATTCATCACAGCAAATCCTTGGACTCTTGGATCTTCCTCCTCTAACCCCATTGCTTTCACCCTTATTTTCAATATCCTTCTCCATGAAATTTTCTTGTAGTCTAGCAAGATCCATATGGTAAAGACAAGCTTACTGTGCCTCACTAAACAAATTGAACGTTCCGATGAATTCATCACCTTCCCCCATTCAAAAATGCCCATCTCACAACTATCATCATGAGAACCCCTTCTTGCATCTTTTGGGAGCCTAAGCATTGTTGATTCACCACTCTCATAATTGTATGCCATTATATATGGCCTAAAGTAAGGACTTAACTTGTTCAAATAAGGATAACAATCAGATATAAAGTAGAGAGTGTTATGAAGAGTCACAGGCATATCAAGTCTCATGTTCCTTCCACCGATGAAGAAGCTTCTCTCCATGGGTTCCCACACACCTTCCTTTGGCAAATACAGTTTCAAATCAAGATGTGATGACCATTCCGATTTTTCAATCAAGGTTATTCTATAGTCATCTACATCAAGATTATTGTTCATGCACTGAAAAACCACATTCACATCAGCATCAGGGGATTCAAGAACACTGGTTGGGGTAGCAATAGGGAGCCATGTTTTTGTCACGGGATTGCATATGAAAAGCTCAACTTCGCTCCCTCTCGACGTGCTTCGACACAAAGCCAATCCATTACTTGATGTAAGGATTTTCGCTGACTTAGCCAAGAAATTGAGAAAACCTTGAGGCACCCCAGAAGATAATAATTCCTTTTCATTCAAAGTGTGGACTTCAATTCTTTCATTAAACCTCTGACCGTTGTCTTGCTGGATAAAGAAGGCAGTGTCATCTTGCAACATCATATTTTGTGCATGTTTCATGCAAAAATATGTTTCTTTAGTGGAGTTTAAGGTCCACTTAGAAACACTCCTAAACTTGCACAGTGACTTCGCTGGAAGCCATGAAAACACTTGAAATCGCTCATCCTCACAAAGTGCCATGACTAATAGCGTCTTTAGATCGATGGTGGAAACACAGAAGCTAAAGTTCCTCCACCAAAGTGATTATTAGTAGAACTAGAAGGGAAGACACAAAGTGAGATGCGGCAACATAGAGGTGTAATGTGTCTAATTGTTGGCCAATAGATGTTATTTATTTGGAATTTCAACTGTTAACTTTATCTCCAAGCTATCTTTTCATTCAATCTATATCATTTAATTAAATCAATCAGCTCAAAAAAACTAAATCATATCCGAATCGCTCAAATATTTCCTTCAATTTTATTTGTACCTGTTTCTTTCTTTGTTGAGTTAGATATAGTTATGTATATCTTTTATTTACCGTAAAAAAGTAAATATATATCTATTATTTAAATAAATCAACTTAATAAAAGAGCTAAATCACTAATATATTATTCTAGTAATCCATTAATTTTCCGTCAAAAAAAAAATCAATCTGTCAGCTTGTGGTGGGGTGATCCTCCTGCCTGTTTTGCGCAAGCTCTCTGCTTGTAGATTCATATCTTTTTTAAGTTAATATTTTTTTGAAAAGTTTCTCAAGTTAATATAATACAAGATTTCCTTAAAAAAAATTACCTCGTATTAAAATAAATTTTTTAAGATCTTGAAATCCGGAATAAGAGATAAATGTTATAAAATATTATCAGAATTTCTCTGTTATCTTTAATACTATAAATTCTAATACTTCAAATTAAAATAAAAAAAATTTATCTCTCCAAATCTTATTTCTTATCTTTAATAACTTTTTCTCTTTAATTTGAAATTTAAATTACGAGATTAATAGAAGTAAAAGAATTATCAATAAACTTAAATATTTAAATGATTATATCTAATTAATTTAGATATAATAATATTTAGTTTATTTAGATAATTAATTCAGTTATTATGTTAGTTGATTCCGTCTTTATTTAGTTGTTCTATTTTTATGCATTTTAGATTTTTAGTTATTTCCTTCCTAGTTTGTTGTTATTTCCTGCCTAGTTTGTTATTTCCTTTCCCTATAAATTGTACTTTCAATTCATGAGATTTTCTCCTTATTATTTCATGAATTGAAAGTACAATTTATAGAGAAAGGAAATAACAAAAAACTATGAAGGAAATAACTGAAAATCTAAAATGTCTAAAAATAGAACAACTAAATAAACACTAAATCAAGTAAAATAATAACTGAATCAATAATCTAAATAAACCAAATATTATTATATATAAGTTAATTAAACTTAATTAGATATAATCATTTAAATATTTGTGTTTATTGCTAAAAATTTTAGGTCTATCATATATCTTTGTTTCAAATTCGGATTTTTTTAATTATTTTGATAATTTGACTCCATAAGAATTGAGAATTCGGAAATGGTTTTATGAGAATTGAGAATCATGGCTTTCTCAGGATTGAACTTTCAAAAAAAATATATATAATTGAAATTGAGGAATCAAATTTTATATTTTTTTTTACAGAATTTTAAATTCATTGTTTACGGAAATTAATAACATTTACAGAATTTATTTTTTTAAAATGAACATTAACAGAAATTATTTCTTGTATTTCCTTTTTTTAATTGTTCCCAATAAGTACCTAATGGAAAGAAATTTGAATGAACCCTTTAATGGTTTCAGCTATAGTCTTCAATGATTTAAGGACTGACTCAGGTCCACCAGAAATAGACCTATTATTCATGATTGCAAGGTCTTTGCTTCCAATTTTAGGCGTATCATTTTTTCTCATGTTAGACGAGAAGCTAATAATGCTGCTCATACTCTTGCTTCTCTAGCTTTCTCTTTTCCTTCACATGAATGGTGGGATTTGCCACGTGATCCTGTACCTCATGCTTTGTTTGTAGACACTTGTATTTTTTTTTACATAAGGAAATAAGGCAAACAACAAGAAACATACTAAGCTACCGCATCTTCGCATAGCAGCGGAATCACATAAGAATGATGCTCCTTTTAAATACGCATCGGACACACTGTTTGAAATGCTTGTCTCGCCAACGCATCCGCCACAGCATTTCTATCTCGCAAAACATAAGAGAATTGAATCTTCCAATCCACAGTCAACATCATACAAATAGAAGCAATAGTATCTCGTTGCCAAAAGGATATAAGTTGAGTTATGCATTAAAAAATAAATAAATAAGTTTCTCTCCAATGTACCAAAAAAATAAGTACCAATTAGAGTATAATGATGATTTCTTATTTTGATTGCTTAACAATTCTTGTGGGCCTAAAATATCAAATAAGATTGGAGCAATTTATAAACAACTATTTTATTCACTAAACAAAAATGTTCACCAAAAAATAAGTATCTATTTTACTTCAATTGTGGTTTGTTATTTTTTTTTGGCTTAAATATGTTTGGGGTCCCTGACATTTGAAAGGGAATCATTCTAGGTCCCTGAAAAATTAATTTGTAAAATTGGGTCCCTAACAAATTTTTTTTAATCAAATTAAGTCCTTTTTACCAATTTTGACTAGTCAACATGAAATTTTAATTAGTCAGCGCCTCCACATCATATTTTTAATCCTACATGGAATTTTTTATTTTATTTTTAGCCACATCAGCTTCTCTCACCCAGAACCCTAATCTTCTTCCATCCAGCCGCCACCATCCACTTTTCCTTCTCCCTCACTTCATCTTCTTCCTCTCTATTTCTGCAACTCTGCAACTGAGCCACCTTCATGCTTTCCCAAATTCCATGTGGCTAAAAAAAAATAATTCCATGTAGGATTAAAAAATTCCATATAGGATCACTCACTTTAAACACTTAATTTTGATCTGTTGAAATTTATGTCACTCCCACTAAACTAGAAGTAAGTCCTACTTTTTTTTAATAAATCTTACTTAAATTTCAACCAATTATGTTTAAAATATAGTGTTAAAGTGAGTGTTGTTGGCATTTTTCATTTATATTTTTTATCTTTACAGGAGAAATAATAAGTGTTAATGTAAAAGAAAAAGAATGTAATTTAATCATAAACCACTAAAAAAACTGTTGCTCCATCCAGCAACATTTCTTACTTTTAAGCAACCAATCTTTTCATCTAAGAATGCTTTAATGGTAAAAAACAAAGCTACGTTACTTACGGCGAACCAGCAGCATTGTGGATGGGTGGATGCTCTAATAAAAATGATTATCACATTATAGAAACATATAGAACTTTATTTCACTTTTTATTAAAATATTACTATAATGATAATTTCCAAAATAATATAAACATATAGATAGTAGTTTTCTTTGGAAACATAAACTTGTATTCTCTTTTTTAAATAGAATGTTGCATATGAAACTTATAGGATTGATAGAATAAAATACACACGAGGAAAAAAGTATGCTTGATGAAAGTCTGCAGTCTCAAAATACAACAATTGCACCAATCACAACCATATAATGAATTAACATGTACATCAAAAAAAATGAATTAACATATAACATAAAAAAGTTAATAAGGGTTTATCATGGGTCAAAGTTAATAAGGGTTCACCCATGATTTATCATGGGTCAAATAATATTTTGATATGTGACTAATTCATGACACGTGTAAAAAAAATTGAGTCAATTAAAATTTAAAATATTATTAAACTACCTAAGATTAGAATAATTATATTTAATATTTACCTCTTTTAATTTAGACAATCCAAATTAATAAATATATAATTTAGGGTGATATCAACCATTGGAGCATTAATTTGCATAACTCGAGAGGATTGAAATCCAAGAGAAGAATAATTAAATTAAAGGGAGGTTAAAAGATAAAAAAATTATTTCCGTATGCAAAAAAGAAATCAAAAAGAAAAATACTGATTTATGTTTTTTTTACAAAGGAAAGCTAAAAAAATTGATTTATGTTTACGTATGTAAACTCTAGATTAATGAAATAAAATAATGTTTTAAAAACAGCATTGGTTACAATAATAAGTTGTTGTAACAATTCAGCACTTCGTCTCTTAAGCAAACACATGTCATATTGGTTGTTTATAACTGCCGATAGCTACCTTCCCAAGTGCCACAAGCATGTTTGTGGCAATTTTTACCTAACACGGGTATGAGATGTCATAAGCAATTAGAAGTTTTTTATTGTTTTAGGTACAACCACAAAACGCACTAGAGATGGCGCTCTATAGAAAGTTTAGGCGAAGACTATGGTGGACCTTTTTGAAATAGTCCACCTATGAACCACTATAATTATGCATTGTTATATCTAAGATTCTAGGAATATTCTTTAAATGGATGGTTAGGATTGAAAGGATGGTAAAAGGTTAAAATTGCAATCATCTCTCACCCTCACCCTCACCAGTCTCACTCTCCTTACCCATGTACTCCACCTTTGCCTCCTCCTATACGGGTGAAACTACTGGAGCTTCATCGTCGCTTCATCACCTTCAAGGATCTCCCCCTTCACAACTTAACTCAAACCCTCACCATAAATCAATTCGCTTTCAATTTCCATCCTTGATTGAAACTGATAAAGATGACTTTAATTTCAGAAGAACTTCTTCTAGCCCCGAACTAGACCGTTTCTGCATGTTCCCAATCCAATACCCGCAAGTCGAAGCCTCGTTTTGGACTGCAAAGGAGGTCGACCTCTCCAATGACCTCTGCCACTCAGACTCCCTCACTGACGGCGAGCGCCACTTCATCACCGACATCCTCACCGTCTTTCCTGCCTCTAACGATATCTTCTTGGAAAATCTCTCCAAAAGGTTCACGAAGGAGGTCCAATCTGTCAAGGCTCGTGCCTTGCTTCTAGATCTCCATCGAGAACATCAACTCAGAGATTTATAGTATCCTCCTCAAAACCTACATCAAAGACTCTATCGAGAAGAACAACGTCTTCTGCACCATCGAGGCCAACCCCTGCATCAAGAAGAAAGCCGATTGGGCCAAGTAATAAAGATTGATTTTGAGAAAGTGTGTGATAGAATGCGGTGGGATTTTGTTAAAGATAACATGATAGATGTCGGGTTTTCAAAAAATGTGATTAATATGGTGATGGTGTGTATCTCCTCCATGAGGATGCAGTTTCTTTGGAATGGAGAGGCCTTGGATCCTTTTGTTCCGGAAAGAGGTATAAAACAAGGTGATCATATCTCTCCATATCTCTTTGTGATTTGTATTGAAAGGTTCTCATAGTTGATTTCTACCGCGATTGAGTTGGGTCCATGGAAGCCTATTAAGCTTTGTCATGATGGATGATGACTGGATTTTGTATGATAATTTTAGGGTCTTTTTAGTCTTTTTATTTTGTTATTTTTGAGTCTCATATAGGTTTTTTATTCTTTTTATTTAGATTTTCTATTTATTTTGCATTTTGCATATAGATTAGCTTTTATTTGTTTTTTAAACTTTATTTTATATTTTTTTAGGAATTTTTATAGGTATTTTTATATTTTAGAAAAGCTGGTAGAATTAGTTAGTTTTGTCGAGTGACCAAATTGTAAAGTTGCAGGAAAGGAAGGGCCAAAGTACAAAAGTTCAGGAATTGAGGACTGAAATTGGAGATTCAGGAGAATAAAGGGCCAGAAATGAAGTGCTAACAAAGAGAGGACCAAAAGTGAAAAAAAAGAATATGAAGCATCACCTCTAATTTGGCACATGTAAAATGATGATTGAAGGATTGATGGTAGTGGGAAGGCTGTTTCAGAAGTTAAGAGGAGCATAGTGGAGGCCATTGAAGGCATTGAAGATCCACTAACTTGAAGAAGAGCAAAACAGCAAGAAGTGCAATCAGGAGACGAGCCAACGCTCAAGCGTTGGAAGCCCAACGCTCAAGCGTTGGAACTCTGACTAGGATCCAAGTCTACAGTCCTGCCCAACGCTCAAGCGTTGGAAGCCAGCGCTCATGCGCTAGGCCTCTGTTTGCAACGTCTGAATTTAAATGAGCTTTTCAATTTCTTTGTTTCTAATATTCAATTTCACTTGGTAATGGCGTTGTTTTTTATTGTCCCGACGATGTGGCAGTTAAGCAGATATCGGCTCATATTATGGAAAGTAGAATCTCATAGGAAGGGTCCCTTCTTGTGCTTTTGTGTGTTTTTTTTTGGGGTTCTTTTTCTGATTTTTTGGGGTGCCTTGTTTTGGCTGGGTTTTGTTCATTCCTGTGTTGGATTGTGGCGTGGTCTTTGTCCACACACTGTGTTTTTTGGGGTGGCCGGTTTTTAGGTATATTCCTTCTTAATATATATATTTTATCTTTCGAAAAAATTCTCATTGGTTGGTTAAATGTTGTTGTATTCACATTATTTCCTTATGCTTAAGCACACTTCAATCATACATGACTCATGGCTGTATTGATCTTCTGCTAATTTGGAATTTTATCTTCTTCCTCTAAAGTTGAATTTAGGATACATTTGAATAAATAATTATTCTGCTTCTTTATTATTTCTATCAAGCACCGATTGCTTACACTAAATATTAAATATTGATTTCTTGACTATTCTTGAGATTTTCAACTGACTTTGTATTTTGTTATTGTTCTTATTCATTATTTATGGTCTTTTCTTTTTTGTTTTCCACATTCTCCTTCACTTTTTTTTTTCCAGTCAATCTTCTTTATTCATAATTTCCCTTCATCATCGCAGGTATGCTTTTCAACTTCAGTGGTCAAGATTCCATCAAACCTTCAATGAAAGGAGAGCCTCTTGAATCTGGAAATGTGACTTCATTGCAACCGTGAGCATTTATGTAATCATCATGGATAACCCCTTTCTCCTTATTTGTCCTTTTTCTCCCATTTCATGAAAATGCCTGAGGTTTACTTAGTTGTTTCCAAATTGGATTTTGGAATTTGATTTTGGATTGTCTTGGCTCTGACTTGGTTTCAATGGAATTTTGGGTTTTGCCATTTGGATTGTTCTACTTCTGTTTGTTTTTTAAGGAGTTTTGTGGATTTATAATTGTTGTATTGTCATTTGGTTTTCATGGTTATGTTGAAGTAAATTCTGTTTCAAACCTGGAAGAGGACACTGAATCAATCGGTGACAATCACAAACAGAGCATCTGCTCATCTAAAGCTTTAGCTGTGACCTCTAACTCCACCAGTTCCCACCTCCCACTGAAGAGGAAATTGGAAAAATAATTTGAAGCTGCTGCTTTAATGAAAGATTACAAAAATAAAGCAATTCAATATGCTGATGAAAAAACTGGTGTTAAAATTGAAATTGCTAATGGTGAACATGCTAAAGAATCTGTTGGCAATGGAAATGATCAGAAAGTAAAAGATGATCACGAAACTATAGTTGTGATTGCAGCGGAATTAAGGATTGCTTGAAAGTAAAAGATGAAGGATAAGAAGAACACGCAGGGATTTTATCCTGGTTCACCTTCAATCCCAGAAGGCTACGTCCAGTCCTCTGATTACACAGAGATTTTCCACTATACCAGAAAGCAAACCACTTTCTGAAGAACCACTCCACTGAATCACACAGTGAAGATTTACAATGAACAAGACTCCTTACAAGTTCTTACACCAAGAACCCTAAGAACTCTTGTCAAACCTCAGATGGCAAACCACCAACTGATGACGCCGAAACCTACGACGTACTTTGAATCAAACCCGATTCAAAGAGCCTTTTTCACAACCATCGAACACCACGATGGACCTTTTTTTACAACCACCGAAAACCACGGTGAATGAATCAAACCAATTCAAGAGATGAAGAAGAAGATGCCTTTACAATGGCTGATTCAATCCTTTAGACAAGACGGATTGATCTTAGTTTGTATGCTCCAGGCAATTACAATGAAGGCTTCTTAATAATTCTGAGTTCTCAATAATTGAACAACATAAGTGTTCTTTGACATTTAGAGAACAAGAACTCATAATGATGACTCTAATGAATGTGAAAGTTGTGGCACAAGTCATGCATGTTTCTAAGTATTAATGGACTATTTATAGGCACTAGTGATTGTTCATGAACCATTGCAATGCTTCTCAAAAGACTTGGGATGCGTTGGTTCATGAAACAACACATCCAATGCACTAAAGGTTGTTAATGAACCATTGCAATGTTTCCCAAATGACTTGGGACATATTGGTTCGTGAAACAACATATATTAGGCACTAGAGGTTGCCTATGAACCATTACAATGCTTCCCAAATGTTGTGAGACACATTGGTTCATTAAAAAGCACTTTTGTCGTGCTGGTAATCGATTACAGCAGTTAGTGTAATCGATTACACTAGCCGTTGCAGTTTGAATTCAAATTTCAAACTGTGTAATCAATTACACACAACCTGTAATCGATTACAGATAGTCCAAAACTCAGTTTTAACCATCTTAAACCCTAATTGAGTGTTCCTACCAAGTCTTACTTGTGAGAACATATTATACTCAATTAGTTGATCTTTAATGAGCCTTCAAATGCAATTAAACCTTAATAAAGCATAGCACACTAAGTTGACAAGACTTACTTAAAACTAGAACCTTCATGTTTGATCTTGACGTTCTGAGCCGGTTCTTGAAGTCTTTCTTCTCTGAAGTCTTCTTAAAGTCTTCCTTCCTTTTCTGAAGTCTTCGTGAAGTCTTTCTTCTTTTTGTTCCTTTCTTTCTTGAAGTCTTCCTTTTCTTTTCTGAAGTCTTTCTTCTTCTTGTGATGTGTTTGTCTTCATCAAAACCTCAGCCGAGTCTAAGGACGAGACCTGATTTACACATCGTCTCCTCCTTCCATCGTCTGCTCCTTCCTCCTTCCATCGTCCATCGTCTGCTCCTTCCATCGTTCATTGTCTTCTATTTCCATCGTCTACTCCTTCCATCGTCTGCTCCTTCCATCGTCTACTTCTTCCAGCGTCTGCTCCTTCCTCCTTCCATCATCAGTCTAATAAGATAGGTCTGATATCTATTCAAATTTGGAATTTTTTATTGTATATTAAATTAAACCGTTATATATTAAATTATTGTTTTCTCTCACATCTATTAAACGCACCTATTCATCTATTTCTTGGAAATTGCCAACCTTATGACTCCCATTTATATTTCTCGCATAAAAAAAGCTTCTTTGATAAACACTGCACAACTCTAATCGTTCAAGTTTGGAATCAATTGTTCAATTAGAGGTTGATCAATATTTTGTATATTTACCATAAAACTCTATTTATCTCATATAACCCCCTATCTTATCTCACTCTATATTATCTGCGGCTCTATTCATGTCTAATGTGATCATCAACTCCATTTTTTTTAAAAATTTCATTTAAATACCATGTTATTTCCCTGTATTGAATTTTACCTCAATAAAATACTATTATCGCTGATACATCAATACTTTATTCTTTATATATTAACACAAGCTTAAGGACTTAAGGTCCATCTTATTTTCTATCTGAAAATTTTGATTACAAACTTTTCTGGTCATCATATCCTACAAGTACAAGATTTTCTACCCGGAGAGTCTGATTAAACAATAGAGAAAACATGGGATTCAGATATCTTCGTCTCAAGCTCAAGTTAATGCAATGTTATTTCTCCATTTCCCTATTACATTGAGCTTTATGGATTCCATGAGTAACAAATTTATGGATTTGTGAGTTCTGTCATAGTTCTGCAGAATAGACCAAATTACTGTGTAATCTTGAGTGATTTTGTAATATTGAGATTGAAAAATCACTGATACAATCTTGATTATTGATAGATTTGTGCAAGTGGCGGGTAACCTGTTTGAGTGTTTGTGTAACACATGTATTTGTATTTTTTTTTGCTAAAATGCCGATTTAAGAATAACCCAAAGCAGGGAAAAGAAAAAAATTTGAGTGGTTTGTTGTTGCAGGCAGAAATATACTCCCATATAGTCTAAGTTTTTCCAAAGTCCTCTTGATTTACAATTTAAGCTAATTAGTTTTCTAAGGAGGAACTTCAAAATTGCTGACCAAATAACCTATAGTTTCACTATGCTCTAGAGGCAATATCTTTGGGTCTAAGTTTTTCTTTTTAAACAATCTTTCTGCATGTGAGTAGTACTATGCACAGGTTTTCAACACATTGGAAGCACTATATGGTCAGTTAGAGGGAAGGGAAAAAAGGTCAATCCCATTTGTTACTCAACACCAATATTGAATATATGTTAACACAAGCCTAAAGAAGTAAGGTCCATCTTATTTTCTATCTGAAAAACTTGATGTACAAACTTTTCTGGTCATTATATCTTGCAAATACATGTTTTTTTGCCCTGAAAGTGTGATCAAACATGGGATTCAGATATCTTCGTATGACGCTCAAGGTAAGGCAATGTTATTTCTCCATTTCCCAGTTACATTGAGCTTCTATGGATTCCAAGGGATTAAGGGAAACAAATTAATGGATTTGTGAGTTCTGTTATAGTTCTGAATGATAAAGAAATGATAAATTATGTAACTTCAAAGCAAAACAAAAATGCAACGTAATGATAAATTAAGAGAAGGCTCTTGCCGCAAAGAAACCTTCATTGATCACTTGGTATATTGTTCCAATCTTACCTTGTTTTTCATGCATTTTTCAGGACATGAACCCTTGATCTTAATGACGTGGCAACAATATTTTTACCATTGCACTAAGCCTCATTCTTATTATAATTACATATAAATGAAGTTTATATTTTATATTCCGCAACGGTTCTCAATTTAATGAATCTAATTCAGTACCATTATCAAGAATACCCCACTCTTCTAGCAAAGTGGTTCATTCCCAACTCTCATTTTCTTTTAATGAAGAAAAAAGTGCACCGTTAATCAAAGATCAACCGCATATAAAGGGAAAAAAAAGTAAAACTGAATGGAAACCAGAAAATTTTGAATCAATAAAAGTAATATGTGAATCAATATGTCCATACTCATTAAACAATCACATATCACTATTTAACAAGATTTGAAAATTACTACTTAATATTCTGCAACTTCACACTAGAAGTCTGTCTTGTAGGCTGAAGTGCTTTTTACTTCCCTGGGATGGGATGATGAGTGGAATCAAAACCGTGAAAGGTTGTTGCTCCTGTTCCCAATGGTCGAAGAGTGTTGGAATAAGAAGTGAAACAAACTTTGCTTCTCCATCCATTCCCACATATTTCTTTCGCCCTCTGAAAATGTTGTCCGCCACACAAATCATATCTGTAAACCTTCTTTTCTGTGGCGAAAATCAAGCAATCACCATTCATCACAGCAAATCCTTGGACTCTTGGATCTTCCTCTTCTAACCCCATTGCTTTCACCCTTATTTTCAATATCATTCTCCATGAAATTTTCTTGTAGTCTAGCAAGATCCATATGGTAAAGACAAGCTTACTGTGCCTCACTAAACAAATTGAACGTTCCGAAGAATTCATCACCTTCCCCCATTCAAAAATGCCCATCTCACAACTATCATCATGAGAACCCCTTCTTGCATCTTTTGGGAGCCTAAGCATTGTTGATTCACCACTCTCATAATTGTATGCCATTATATATGGCCTAAAGTAAGGACTTAACTTGTTGAAATAAGGATAACAATCAGACATAAAGTAGAGAGTGTTATGAAGAGTGACAGGCATATCAAGTCTCATGTTCCTTCCACCGATGAAGAAGCTTCTCTCCATGGGTTCCCACACACCTTCCTTTGGCAAATACAGTTTCAAATCAAGATGTGATGACCATTCCGGTTTTTCAATCAAGGTTATTCTATAGTCATCTACATCAAGATTATTGTTCATGCACTGAAAAACCACATTCACATCAGCATCAGGGGATTCAAGAACACTGGTTGGGGTAGCAATAGGGAGCCATGTTTTTGTCACGGGATTGCATATGAAAAGCTCAACTTCGCTCCCTCTCGACGTGCTTCGACACAAAGCCAATCCATTACTTGATGTAAGGATTTTCGCTGACTTAGCCAAGAAATTGAGAAAACCTTGAGGCACCCCAGAAGATAATAATTCCTTTTCATTCAAAGTGTGGACTTCAATTCTTTCATTAAACCTCTGACCGTTGTCTTGCTGGATAAAGAAGGCAGTGTCATCTTGCAACATCATATTTTGTGCATGTTTCATGCAAAAATATGTTTCTTTAGTGGAGTTTAAGGTCCACTTAGAAACACTCCTAAACTTGCACAGTGACTTTGCTGGAAGCCATGAAAACACTTGAAATCGCTCATCCTCACAAAGTGCCATGACTAATAGCGTCTTTAGATCGATGGTGGAAACACAGAAGCTAAAGTTCCTCCACCAAAGTGATTATTAGTAGAACTAGAAGGGAAGACACAAAGTGAGATGTGGCAACAAAGAGGTGTAATGTGTCTAATTGTTTAACTTGTTGGCCAATAGATGTTATTTATTTTGAATTTCAACTGTTAACTTTATCTCCAAGCTATCTTTTCATTCAATCTATATCATTTAATTAAATCAATCAGCTCAAAAAAACTAAATCATATCCGAATCGCTCAAATATTTCCTTCAATTTTATTTGTACCTGATTTCTTTCTTTGTTAAGTTAGATATAGTTATGTATATCTATTATTATTTACCGTAAAAAAGTAAATATATATATCTATTATTTAAATAAATCAACTTAATAAAAGAGCTAAATCACTAATATATTATTCTAGTAATCCATTAATTTTCCGTAAAAAAAAAAATTACAAAGTTCACTTTCAAATCAAAATAAAGACTTCTAATAATCTCTCTAAATTTTATCTCCTATTAAAATGACTTTTTTATCTCCATATTTTGAAATTTAAAATAAGTGAAAATTGACTCTAATATTAAAAAAAAAATTAGATAAAGATATACCTCCTTTATATACTTTTTTCTCATGTGCCATGAACTTCTATATTCAAATATAAATTAAATTAATATAGAAGTGATTTTGTAATTATTAATTAACATTTAAATTTAATTTATTCAATCAAACTAAATTATTAATATAGATTATTATTTAAATGGTTATGTAATCGATGAATAGTTGTTATTTAGTTCAACTATTTGAGAAGATGTACTTATTTTTGTTTTTTGAAATTTCAATTTCAATTTTTTTTTAAAAAAATAATCTTATTTTTAGAGAATCAACTTATTTTATTTTTGAAAATGAGAGAATCAACTTAATGATCATTTATTATTTCAACCGCTTTTACTTTGTCTCTAAGTTATGAGTTTAACTCGAATCTAAATATATCTATTATTTAAATAAATCAATTCAAAATTCGCTGAATAATCTCCCTCATTATTAGATTGTTTATTTTTTTAATTTACATAATTACATTCACATTCAAATCAATAGATTCAACCAAGCGGGTTTGCGTAGTGGTTCAGCACTTCGTCCCTTAAGCAAGTGGTTGGGGGTTCGAATCCAAGTGTAACCCAAAAAAAATCAATAGATTCATTCCAAATGTAACCCAAAAAAAAAAAACAATCTGTCAGCTTGTGGTGGGATGATCCTCCTGCCTGTTTTGCGCAAGTTCTCTGCTTGTAGATTCATCTTTTTTAAGTTAATATTTTTTTGAAAAGTTTCTTAAGTTAATATAATACAAGATTTCCTTAAAAAGAATTACCTCGTATTAAAATAACTTTTTTAAGATCTTGAAATCTGGAATAAGAGATAAATGTTATAAAATATTATCAGATTTAGATCAAGATACAGAATTTCTCTGTTATCTTTTATACTATAATTCTAATACTTCAAATTAAAATAAAAAATTTCGCTCTCCAAATCTTATTTCTCATCTTTAATAACTTTTTGTCTCCTTGGCAATTGGCTTGATGCTTTTCCTTTAATTTGAAATTCAAATTACGAGATTGATAGAACTAAAAGAATTATCAATAAATTTAAATATTTAAATAATTATATCTAATTAATTTTAATTAATTTAGATATAATAATATTTAGTTTATTTAGATAATTAATTCAGTTATTATTTTACTTGATTCAGTTATTATTTTATTTAGGTTAGTTAAAAAAAAAACTATGAAGGAAATAACTGAAAATCTAAAATGTCTAAAAATAGAACAACTAAATAAACACCGAATCAAGTAAAATAATAACTGAATCAATAATTTAAATAAACCACATATTATTATATCTAAGTTAATTAAAATTAATTAGATATAATCATTTAAATATTTATGTTTATTGATAATTTTTTTAGGTCTATCATATATCTCTTGTTTCAAATTCAGATTTTTTTAATTATTTTGATAATTTGACTTCATAAGAATTGAGAATTCGGAAATGGTTTTAAAATATGATGTTAAAGTGAGGGTGGTTGGCATTTTTCATTTATATTTTTTATTTCTACTTAATGCCAGGAGAAATAATAAGTGTTAATGTAGAAGAAAAAGAATGTTTTTTAATCATAAACCACTGAAAAAACTGTTGCTCCATCCAGCAACATTTCTTATTTTTAAGCAACCAATCTTTTCATCTAAGAATGCTTTAATGGTAAAAAAAAGAAGCTACGTTACTTATGGCAAACCAGCTGCATTGTGGATGGGTGGATGCTCTAATAAAAATGATTATCACATTATAGAAACATATAGAATTTTATTTCAAACTTTTTATTAAAATATTACTATAATGATAATTTCCAAAATAATATAAACATATATATATAGTAGTTTTCTTTGGAAACATAAACCTGTATATTCTTTTTTAAATAGAATGTTTGCATATGAAACTTATAGGATTGATAAAATAAAATACACACGAGGAAAAGGAGCAGCGAAGTTGAAAAAAGTATGTTTCATGAAAGTCTGCAGTCTCAAAATACAACAATTGCACCAATCACAACCATATAATGAATTAAGGGTTAATGGTATGGTAGGTCCTTGTGTTTGTACCCAAGTTTGCGATAGGTCCCTCACCGGAAAAAATTTTGATATAAGTCCCTGTGTTTATTTTAAGTTTGGATTTAGTCCTCGCCGGAGACCGGAACTCCGGCGAGTGCTTACTTGGACTGCTGACTGTATTACTAATGATGATGTGGAATTTTTATTTATTTTTTAAATTACAAATAATAAAAATCATTATAAAATTTAAACCCCTTAACTTAACTAAATTCTAAAATTACCCCTAAACAATTAAACCCCCAATTCCCCAATTTCATCTAACTTAACCTAACCTAAATTAGAATCCCCCAATTCAATTCTGAAAATTCATCTTCTTCTTCGTGGGTTTCCTCTGTTCTTCCTTATTTCATTGGATTGGTTCTTCTTCGTGGGTTTCCTCTCTTCCTGTGCGTCTTCTTCTTCTTCTTCTTCTTCTTCTTCTTCTTCTTCTTCTTCTTCTTCTTCTTCTTCTTGTAGTACGAAATTCTGGGTTTTCTGTGTTCTCCTTCTTAGAATTTGGGTTTTTTGTTGCTCCTAATCTGCACCATCTTCGTCGTTATCTTCCTCTTCTTCTTCTTCTTCTTCTTTTTGTTCTTGCTCTTCTTCTTCTTCTGCTTCGTCTTCTACCAATTTCTGGGTTGTTTCTTGTTGCCGTTCATCGCAGTACTCAAAACGTTCTCCCTCACTCTGTCTCTCTTGCGCGTCATCGTCCTTGCTGTGTAACGTCACATCTTCATCGTGCCTGTTTCAGAGAGGGCGAACAGCTCCAATTTCAATTTCTATTTTTACAGCTTCTTTGCCACCACTAAATTAACTTGGATTGGTATCTTTGACAGTGCCAAATGCACAATTAGAATATGTCTATTGTTCCCTCATTCTTCATAATTAGAATCTGTTTGGTTGGTGATGCACCGATACTGCCATATATCTTTCTGAAGTATATAATATATGTAGTGAATGGGATGGAATGAGCAATAAAGGAAAGAAAATTCCTTTTTTTTTATATTTAGATCCCGTTAATTTTGAGATGAAGACTTTAAGTCTTGAGACTATATTATTGATTGCTTGGAGAATTTATTCTGCAGAAGAAATTGTGTATATTATTGGCAATTGCTGAGGAATGGGTTCAGTTTGTGGCTCTTGAAAGGTTAAAGAAATTACATTTTCGTTATCTTCGAGTATAGAAGCACACTCTTCAAGTTGGTCAGAGGGCCAAGCATACGAAGAAGAAGATGAATTTTCAGAATTGGGGGATTCTAATTTAGGTTACGTTAGATGAAATTGGGGAATTGGGGGTTTAATTGTTTAGGGGTAATTTTAGAATTTAGTTAAGTTAAGGGGTTTAAATTTTATAATGATTTTTATTATTTGTAATTTAAAAAATAAATAAAAATTCCACATCATCATTAGTAATACAGTCAGCAGTCCAAGTAAGCACTCGCCGGAGCTCCGGTCTCCGGCGAGGACCAAATTCAAACTTAAAATAAACACAGGGACTTATATCAAATTTTTTTCCGGCGAGGGACCTATCGCAAACTTGGGTACAAACACAGGGACCTACCATACCATTAACCCATGAATTAACATATACATTTTAAAAAAATGAATTAACATATAACATAAAAAAGTTAATAAGGGTTCACCCATGATTTATCATGGGTCAAATAATATTTTGATATGTTACTAGAGTCTTCATTTTTTTTTCGAGACAAAAAAAAATCATTGGCGCCAAGCGTTTAGTAATTTTTCCTCCGACCAAAATAAAGGATCCTATTAAAATTGAGTCAATTAAATTTAAAATATTGTTGGACCACCTAAAATTAGAATAATTATATTTAATATTTACCTCTTTTAATTTAAACAATCCAAATTAATAAATATATAATTTAGGGTGATATAAACCATTGGAGCAGTAATAATTTGCATGACTCGAAGGATTCAAATTCAAGAGAAGAATAATTAAATTAAAGGGAGGTTAAAAGATAAAAAAATTATTTCCGTATGAAAAAAAAAATCAAAAATCAAAATATTGATTTATGTTTTTTTTTTTACAAAGGAAAGCTAAAAAAAATTGATTTATGTATCCGTATGTAAACTCTAGATTAATGAAATAAAATAATGTTTTAAAAACAGCATTGGTTACAATAATGAGTTGTTGTAATAGTTCAGCACTTCGTCTCTTAAGCAAACACATGTCATATTGGTTGTTTATAACTGCCAATAAATGTTTTACTTACACACTTTGATAGCTACCTTCCCAAGTGCCACAAGCATGTTTGTGGCGATTTTTACCTAACACGGGTATGAGATGTCATAAGCAATTAGAAGTTTTTTATTATTTTAGGTACAACCACAAAACGCACTAGAGATGGCGCTCTATAGAAAGTTTAGGCGAAGACTATGGTGGACCTTTTTAAAATAGTCCACCTATGAACCACTATAATTATGCATTGTTAGATTTAAGATTCTAGGAATATTCTTTAAATGGATGGTCAGGATTGAAAGGATGGTAAAAGGTTAAAATTGCAATCATCTCTCAGCCTCAGCCTCACCAGTCTCACTCTCCCTACCCATGCACTCCACCTTTTCCTCCTCCTATACGGGTGCAACTACTGGAGCTTCATCGTCGCTTCATCATCTTCAAGGATCTCCCCCTTCACAACTTAACTCAAACCCTCACCATAAATCAATTTGCTTTCAATTTCCATCCTTCATTGAAACTGATAAAGATGCCTTTAATTTCAGAAGAACTTCTTCTAGCCCCGAACCAGACTGTTTCTGCATGTTCCCAATCCAATACCCGCAAGTCGAAGCCTCGTTTTGGACTGCAAAGGAGGTCGACCTCTCCAATGAACTCTGCCACTCGGACTCCCTCACTGACGGCGAGCGCCACTTCATCACCGACGTCCTCGCCGTCTTTCCTGCCTCTAATGATATCTTCTTGGAAAATCTCTCCATAAGGTTCACGAAGGAGGTCCAATCTGTCAAGGCTCGTGCCTTGCTTCTAGATCGCCATCGAGAACATCAACTCAGAGATTTATAGTATCCTCCTCAAAACCTACATCAAAGACTCTGTCGAGAAGAACAACGTCTTCTGCACCATTGAGGCCAACCCCTGCATCAAGAAGAAAGCCGATTGGGCCAAGTAATAAAGATTGATTTTGAGAAAGTGTGTGATAGGGTGCGGTGGGATTTTGTTAAAGATAACATGATAGATATCGGGTTTTCAGAAAATGTGATTAATATGGTGATGGCGTGTATCTCCTCCATGAGGATGCAGTTTCTTTGGAATGGAGAGGCCTTGGATCCTTTTGTTCCGGAAAGAGGTATAAAACAAGGTGATCATATCTCTCCATATCTCTTTGTGATTTGTATTGAAAGGTTCTCATAGTTGATTTCTACTGGGATAGAGTTAGGTCCATGGAAGCCTATTAAGCTTTGTCGTGATGGACCGGAGCTCTCCCACTTGGCTTTAGAGGATGACTTAGTTTTGTTTGCGGAAGCTTATATAGAGCAAGTGGAGGTAAATTGCTCTTGCCTTGATATGTTCTGTAAGAGTCTGGTCAAAAAGTGAATAAAGAAAAAACTAGAATCTACTTCTCCAAGAATGTGCACGATGGTGTAAGACAGCAAATTAGTGATGAATTTGGATTCCTCCGCATGAGCGAATTAGGGGAATATTTGGGGGTGCCTCTTAATACTGTGCGGTCACGAAAAGAAAGTTATAATTATGTTATTGAGAGAGCCAAACAGAAACTCACGTTGACAAAGTCAGTTCTACAGTTGTTCCCTTCCTACGTCATGCAGACAACCCCACTTCCCTTGGCTATTTGCAAAAATATGGGGTGTTGGCTATAAATCGATTGGTTGTCACTCGGATTGTGTTCAAAACGTGCAGGTTCTCCCGCAACAAGGAGACTTCCATTCGTTTTGGGAAAATTTTAAATTGTATACATGGTGGAAAACTACGATGAGCCAAAATTACGGCGGACAAATGCAACTTCTATTAGCTTTTGTGGCTGTCCACCGTGATTTTGATTTTACCATGGTTTTCCACCGCGCATCCAAACATAATGCTAACTAATTTTCTCAAGAGAATCTTTAAAATTCTTGATGCAAGAACCTATAGTTTCACTATGCTCTAGACTCTAGAGACAATATCTTTGGGTCTAAGTTTTTCTTTTTAAACAATCTTTCTGCAAGTGAGTAGTACTATGCATAGGTTTTCAACACATTGGAAGCACTATATGGTCAGTTAGAGGGAAGGGAAAAAAGGTCAATCCCATTTGTTACTCAACACCAATATTGAATATATGTTAACACAAGCTTAAAGAAGTAAGGTCCATCTTATTTTCTATCTGAAAAACTTGATGTACAAACTTTTCTGGTCATTATATCCTGCAAATACATGTTTTTTTGCCCTGAAAGTGTGATCAAACATGGGATTCAGATATCTTCGTATGACGCTCAAGGTAAGGCAATGTTATTTCTCCATTTCCCAGTTACATTGAGCTTTTATGGATTCCAAGGGATTAAGGGAAACAAATTAATGGATTTGTGAGTTCTGTTATAGTTCTGAATAATAAAGAAATGATAAATTATGTAACTTCAAAGCAAAACAAAAATTTCCTTGATCCGTTTCATTATTTTTTGTTTTTCCTTCATGCGTCTAAGTGCTAGGTCATAGCTAGAAATGGCGATTTAAAGCAAGAGCTAATCTATGTACTAACTTGACTTCTACAGGTGTTCCAGCTAAAATGGTTACTGCTAGGACTTAGAGGCACAAAGAGAAGGCTCTTGCTGCAAAGAAACCTTCATGGATGATGCCAGGAACCTTCATGGATGTTCCTAATATGATAATGATGGTAGTTAGTAGTCACTGCTGATGACAGGATAATATATGATGTTTTTAGATTGTTTTTAGTCTTTTTATTTTATTATTTTTGAGTCACATATAGGATTTTTAGTATTTTTACATAGATTTTATATTTATTTTGCATTATGCATATAGATTAGCTTTTATTTGTTTTTCTAACTTTATTTTATATTTTTAGGAATTTTTATAGCTATTTTATATTTTTAGGAAAAGCTGGTATAGTTATCATTTTTGTCCAGGGACCGATTTGTAAAGTTTCAGGAATCGAAGGATCAAAGTGTAAAGGTTCAAGAGAGGAGGATGAAAAGTGAAGTTTGAAGGAGTCAAAGGGCCAGAATTGAAGTTCTCACCAAGAAAGGACTTGAAGTGAAATTAAAGAATGGGAAGCAAGTCTCTTTGATTTGAGCACATGTAAAATAAGGATGGAAGATTAATGGTGGTAAAGGGGAGGTTTCAGAACTTAATAGAGGCTGAATGTGGCCTAATTAAGCCAATCAATTCCACCATTGAAGAAGAAAGGAATCCAAGAAAAAGCTGCCAGTGTTCGTCCCAGCGCTGCAGCGTTGGAAGTCCCAACGCTCAAGCGCTGGACCTCTGACTAGGATGTGAGTCAGAGGTTGCACCCAGCGCTGCAGCGTTGGAAGCCAGCGCTCAAGCGCTGGGCTTATTTCTGCACGTTGGATTTTAATGCTTCCCATCGCCCAAGCGTTGGGAATGCCAGCGCCCAAGCGCTGGACGTCAGGTTTTTGCTATAAATAGTGAGCTTTTCTTCACTTGTAAGACACACCTATTCAGAATACAACAAGTGTTCTTCTTTCCTCCTTAAAGATCATTGTTCCTAGGAATTGTGGGAATCCATACTTGAGCTCCTATCCAGGGTAATTCGATGACTCTTTTAGCCATGCTTGGCTAATTCTTTTTAAGCTTCTTGGGTTGTATTAGTTTATAAATTTATGTTTTAGTTTTGTTTCTACCTTTCTGAATTTATTTCCAGTTCTTGTTTTAATTCCTTATTCTTAATTTCATCTTGATGATCACAAGTGTTCTTGCTTATTACTTATACGAATGAGAATTGGTAAGTAGTAAGGGACCTAGGATTAAAAAAGGCTATAAGTATATTTCGCTAAGAGATTAGGAAAGACGTAGCTTTGTGTTAGCCGGAACTCTATCTTCATCTTCTTCTTTAGTTAACTAGATTGCAAGAAATTGGGTTTAGTAATTAAAAAGAAAGTTCTACAATGTGTAAGAGATTAACTTGTAGATATAATAGGCTATAGCACCTTGAACTTGGATTTATAATTTAGAAATTAAGTAGATACTTGCTAGCATATTTTATATTCTATGTCAATCAACCCAAGGACTTAATCTTCATCATATTTATCTCTTTATTATTTTATGCTATTGTTCTTACTTGTTCTAAAAACCAACATCAACTATTCATCTTTTAAATTTTCTGCACAAGTACTAAATATTATAATAATAGGAAACCTATCCTTTGGGTTCGATCTTTTTATTACGCGATTTTGAATCGTATACTTGCGATTTGGGTATCAAGTTTTTGGCGCCGTTGCCGGGGATAGGTTATGTTCTTGTTATTATTTTGTTTAGTGCTTTTTATTAAAAAAAGTTAAAAAAATATTTGTGTTAAGAACTGGTGCTGCTAACTTGGGTGCTGGGTATTTTCAGGTACAGCAATGGCCGAAACATTTGAGCAAATGGAGGCAAAAATCCGGGCTCAGCTTGAAAAGGAATATGAAAAAAAGAAACAAGATGCCTGCGCTCTAATTGACGAGTTTTGCTCTGATTTAGAATGTAAGTACGAAACCGGATTTTTGCCAACTCCTGAGCAAAAATGTAAGGCCAGGAAGGAGCTACAAGTCAAGATACAAGGTATTTTGAAGAGGCAGCCAGTTAGTGATCAACTATCCACAATCCCAGTAAGTGAACCTATGGACCAAGTTGAAAAATTCAAAGTTGGGAAAAAGGAGAATTATGTTGTGATTGTAAAAAAATTTCCTCTTCCCGCCCCGGAGGAGGAAGAACGAGACTTCCCAAAAGAAATGTCCATAGGTGATCTTGTGCAGAAAAGCGGTAAGGTTAAAGCTGAACACTTGTGCATCATTTTGATGTGTAAGTGTTGTCAAAATTTACATGATCTGTGGGGTCTAAGGAATTTTGTAATAGACCCCGGTTGAAGTGATTATTGAAGAAGTCTATCAAAGACTATAAAATTGAGCTGGTTGGGAGACAACCCAACTTAGGATAGTTTATGTTTCTGTCTTTTTAATTTTTGCACTACTCTTGTACATAAATAAAAGAAAGAAATTCTATGTTGTTGCTGCAGGAGAGGCCAGCGCTCAAGCGCTGGAGGCCAACGCACATGCGTTAGGCCCCTGCTTATCACCTCTGTTGCCCAGTAATTGTTTTAATTCCAGCGCCCAAGCGTTGGCATCCCCAACGCTCAAGCGCTGGAGCTCGGGCAGTTTGCTGTTTTTGTTTTTATTTGCTGTTTTTAGTTTTTAATAAATTTTGTGTTCACCATTTTCTGGAAGTTTTAAGGTTCTATGAGTTTTCCCTTGGTTCTAAACTGTTTTTAATTTTTGGGAACTCAAGAATTCTTGTTTTTAAGGTGGACACAATTTTTTTCAACCCATTTTTGTGCTGTTTCTGGGACTAACAAGTCAAGCAAGTCTTCTGCTTGTGAGACTTTTGTTTGTTCAATTTTGCAGGAGAAAGAGCCCTTTTGAACTTTAGTGTTCAAAGTAATTTTTACATTGAGGTTCCCTTGGCTTATTGTGGGAAATTTGTGATTGTGCCAGCTTTTTAGTTTTGTTTTTCTTTTTATGAATTTTTAGCTTTATTTTTAGTTTAGTGTTTCTGTTTTATTTTTGCATGAGTCTTGAGTATATTATCCAGTCTGAATACTACTATTTCTTTGAGTGCTTTATCTGATTAAACTGCTTTTGAAAAGGTTCTATGTTTTGAAGCGGTTAGGATTGCATGCTGTTAGAATTGATTTTGGATATCTTGATTGTTTTGGTTGTTGGCAAAGTTTTTTTGAGTTCTGAAAAGGGTACCACTTACCCTATCTTTTTCTGAGAGTTGAGGACTCTGAATTCTTGATTGTGAAATTTTTCTGCCTTGTGTTACATGTTGATTGGGATTTTGTTTACTTTGTGAGTTGAGAAGAGATTATAGGCATTTTTGAAAACTCGGAGTTTTGCTTGAAATGTTATATCCACTAGTAGCCCCTTTTGAGCCTTAAAAGAGTCATTCTTTGGAGCCTACTTTGTGTGATAATTCTTGAAGTTGTTATTGTGATTCATGTGCTAAATTGTTAGAGCTATGTTTGTGGGTTTCTCTCTAAAAAAGATGAAGGAAAAAAGTTGAAAAAATAAGGTATGTGCCTTAGAAAAAATAATGAAGTAGTGGGGTGAGAAAGAGTATGAAGGGAGTAAAATTCAAGTCATTCATCCCATACATTCCACTACTTTGTTCAAAAAGAAAAAAGAAAAGAAAAATTGAGAGAACCCTTGTGTTAATTTGTTGAAAGCTCTTAGTCAAAAAAAAAAAATCACTTAACAACGGATTCTGAGTCAACCATTAGAGTTGCCAATTTCTTGAAATCCATACCTTGAAATGTTCAACCTTTGGCCAAATTACAACCTTCAAAGATCTCTTCAAAATTACCTGGTTGCAGTATTTAAGTTTTGATTTGAATGATAGGCAGGATTATTGAGCTTTCTTGTTTTTCATAGAGAATATTATTTTTGTGAGCTTAATTTGATGAACTCAAACATGTTGAAAAGCCAAGCCTAACTTTCTTGATTATATATCCTTAAACATGCAGGTCTTCCTAATCCGCTAAGCTTTCTTGGAAAGGTTTTTGTGTTTCAAGTTGTAATCAGATAAACTTTTTCTAAACTCAGGGACGAGTTTCTCTTTAAGTTTTATCGCTTGAGGACAAGCTGTCGTTGGGTATAGTGGTGTGATGACAGGATAATATATGATGTTTTTAGGTTGTTTTTAGTCTTTTTATTTTATTATTTTTGAGTCACATATAGGATTTTTAGTATTTTTACATAGATTTTATATTTATTTTGCATTATGCATATAGATTAGCTTTTATTTGTTTTTCTAACTTTATTTTATATTTTTAGGAATTTTTATAGCTATTTTATATTTTTAGGAAAAGCTGGTATAGTTATCATTTTTGTCCAGGGACCGATTTGTAAAGTTTCAGGAATCGAAGGATCAAAGTGTAAAGGTTCAAGAGAGGAGGATGAAAAGTGAAGTTTGAAGGAGTCAAAGGGCCAGAATTGAAGTTCTCACCAAGAAAGGACTTGAAGTGAAATTAAAGAATGGGAAGCAAGTCTCTTTGATTTGAGCACATGTAAAATAAGGATGGAAGATTAATGGTGGTAAAGGGGAGGTTTCAGAACTTAATAGAGGCTGAATGTGGCCTAATTAAGCCAATCAATTCCACCATTGAAGAAGAAAGGAATCCAAGAAAAAGCTGCCAGTGTTCGTCCCAGCGCTGCAGCGTTGGAAGTCCCAACGCTCAAGTGCTGGACCTCTGACTAGGATGTGAGTCAGAGGTTGCACCCAGCGCTGCAGCGTTGGAAGCCAGCGCTCAAGCGCTGGGCTTATTTCTGCACGTTGGATTTTAATGCTTCCCAGCGCCCAAGCGTTGGGAATGCCAGCGCCCAAGCGCTAGAGGTCAGGTTTTTGCTATAAATAGTGAGCTTTTCTTCACTTGTAAGACACACCTATTCAGAATACAACAAGTGTTCTTCTTTCCTCCTTAAAGATCATTGTTCCTAGGAATTGTGGGAAGCCATACTTGAGCTCCTATCCAGGGTAATTCGATGACTCTTTTAGCCATGCTTGGCTAATTCTTTTTAAGCTTCTTGGGTTGTATTAGTTTATAAATTTATGTTTTAGTTTTGTTTCTACCTTTCTGATTTTATTTCCAGTTCTTGTTTTAATTCCTTATTCTTAATTTCATCTTGATGATCACAAGTGTTCTTGCTTATTACTTATACGAATGAGAATTGGTAAGTAGTAAGGGACCTAGGATTAAAAAAGGCTATAAGTATATTTCGCTAAGAGATTAGGAAAGACGCAGCTTTGTGTTAGCCGGAACTCTATCTTCATCTTCTTCTTTAGTTAACTAGATTGCAAGAAATTGGGTTTAGTAATTAAAAAGAAAGTTCTACAATGTGTAAGAGATTAACTTGTAGATATAATAGGCTATAGCACCTTGAACTTGGATTTATAATTTAGAAATTAAGTAGATACTTGCTAGCATATTTTATATTCTATGTCAATCAACCCAAGGACTTAATCTTCATCATATTTATCTCTTTATTATTTTATGCTATTGTTCTTACTTGTTCTAAAAACCAACATCAACTATTCATCTTTTAAATTTTCTGCACAAGTACTAAATATTATAATAATAGGAAACCTATCCTTTGGGTTCGATCTTTTTATTACGCGATATTGAATCGTACACTTGCGATTTGGGTATCAACTGCTCTTAAGTTTCATACTAACAAGACCACTATCCCCTTTCCCAACCTATAAACATAAATAAAAGCTCCTACCTCCCACAAAAGAAAAAAATCAAAAGAAGAGGTTCATTCCCAACTCTAATTTTCTTTTATTGAAGAAAAAAGTGCACTGTTAATCAAAGATCAACCACATATAAAGGGAAAAAAAATTAAAACTGAATGGAAACAAAAAAAAGTAAAACTGAATGGAAACCAGAAAATTTTGAATCAATGAAAGGAATATGTGAATCAAAATATGTCCATACTCATTAAACAATCACATATCACAATTTAACAAGATTTGAAAATTACTACTTAATATTCTGCAACTTCACACTAGAAGTCTGTCTTGCAGGCTGAAGTGCTTTTTACTTCATTGGGATGGTGAGTGGTATCAAAACCATGGAAGGTTGTTGCTCCTGTTCCCAATGGTCGAAGAGTGTTGGAATAAGAAGTGAAACAAACTTTGCTTCTCCATCCATTCTCACATATTTCTTTTGCCCTCCAAAAATGTTGTCCACCACACAAATCATATATGTAAACCTTCTTTTCTGTGGCGAAAATCAAGCAATCACCATTCATCACAGCAAATCCTTGGACTCTTGGATCTTCCTCCTCTAACCCTATTGCTTTCACCCTTATTTTCAATATCCTTCTCCATGAAATTTTCTTGTAGTCTAGCAAGATCCATATGGTAAAGACAAGCTTACTGTGCCTCACTAAACAAATTGAACGTTTCGAAGAATTCATCACCTTCCCCCATTCAAAAATGCCCATCTCACAACTATCATCATGAGAACCCCTTCTTGCATCTTTTGGGAGCCTAAGCATTGTTGATTCACCACTCTCATAATTGTATGCCATTATATATGGCCTAAAGTAAGGACTTAACTTGTTCAAATAAGGATAACAATCAGATATAAAGTAGAGAGTGTTATGAAGAGTCACAGGCATATCAAGTCTCATGTTCCTTCCACCGATGAAGAAGCTTCTCTCCATGGCATCCCACACACCTTCCTTTGGCAAATACAGTTTCAAATCAAGATGTGATGACCATTCCGGTTTTTCAATCAAGGTTATTCTATAGTCATCTACATCAAGATTATTGTTCATGCACTGAAAAACCACATTCACATCAGCATCAAGGGATTCAAGAACACTGGTTGGGGTAGCAATAGGGAGCCATGTTTTTGTCACGGGATTGCATATGAAAAGCTCAACTTCGCTCCCTCTCGACGTGCTTCGACACAAAGCCAATCCATTACTTGATGTAAGGATTTTTGCTGACTTCGCCAAGAAATTGAGAAAATCTTGAGGCACCCCAGAAGATAACAATTCCTCTTCATTCAAAGTGTGGACTTCAATTCTTTCATTAGATATCTGACCGTTGTCTTGCTGGATAAAGAAGCAAGTGTCATCTTGCAACATCATATTTTGTGCAAGTTCAAAAGTGTTTCTAAGCGGACCTTAAACTCCACTAAAGAAACATATTTCCTCTTCATTCAAAGTGTGGACTTCAATTCTTTCATTAGATATCTGACCGTTGTCTTGCTGGATAAAGAAGCAAGTGTCATCTTGCAACATCATATTTTGTGCATGTTTCATGCAAAAATATGTTTCTTTAGTGGAGTTTAAGGTCCGCTTAGAAACACTTTTGAACTTGCACAGTGATTTTGCTGGAAGCCATGAAAATACTTGAAATCGCTCATCCTCACAAAGTGCCATGACTAATAGCGTATCGGTGGTAGACACAGAAGCTAAAGTTCCTCCACAAAAGTGATTATTAGTAGAACTAGAAGGGAAGACACAAAGTGAGATGCGGCAAACTTAATGTCCAAGCTATGTTTAATTCAAATATTTATATTTAACTAAAAATCAATCAAATCAAAAAACTAAATCAATTTCGAATGCTGAAGTATTAATTTCCTTCATTATTACTTGTATCTGTATCTTTCTTTGTTGATTTACATATAAACTTTTTTTTTGAACATGATTTAGATATAGTTTTTTTGGTCGGAGGATTTAAATTAAATTATTTAAATAGTAGATATACATACAATTTAAAAGCGCTGAATCATTTCCTTCATTATTATATATTTTTTTCGCTTTTTGTTGATTTACATATTACATTATCTTTTTTTACGGAAATTTACATATTACAGTATCCAAGGTTCACTTTCTACACTATCTTCAAAAAAGTTCACTTTCTAAAAAAAATACAAAGTTCATTTTGAATTCAAAATAAAGTTTTCTAAACCACATTAATCATAAGCAACTCTGGCATTTCATCATCACTTGAACCTGAAGAATCCTCATCAATGTTCATAACGGAAATAACCTGTCAATTTAGTTCATATAACAAAACCTCAATAACCCAATCATAATAATTAGAATAACAAATCCATCACATTAAAACCATAAGAAAACATCGAGCACGCTCAATGACATAATAAATAATAGGCTTAAATGCACATTTTGCCCCTGATAATTCTCAAAGTTGCAAATTGTAACCCACCAAAATTTTTGTCACCAAATGTACCCCTCTGTTTTTTTTTTGGAGAACTTTGTACCCTTCCGTCAGTCTTCCGTTAGTAAGTTAACGGAACTGATGACGTGGATATTACATGTGGAAAAGAAAAAGAAAAATTGACATGTTTAAAAAAAAAATAGATTCACGTGTCTCTGTTTCCTCTACCTCTCACACCCACCATTCATTCCTCTGCAACCTCCAAACAAATTCACACTTTCCTTTCCCTCTTCCCTTTTTCTCCAAAATTCAATCCCTTTCTTTTCTAAAAAGGCAAATCCACCACACTCACTCTCACTGCTGTATATTGGCTCTCCCAACTATGGAAGCTTTTACCTTGCTCAAATACTGAAGAGGAGGTGGAGTTGCTGCTGGACCTGGACTACTTCTCACACCACCTTCCTCTTCCTCTGACACCGCCACAACAACCTCCGCCGTACCTCAAAATGAAAACGCAACCGAAAGCAGCGACGATGACGATGTCGACGACGGCGGTGGCGGTGATGAAGGTCCTTTCTTCGACTTAGAGTTCACAGTTCCCGATGAAGCGGATGACGATCAACAAAACCCAAACCCAGAAGAAGAAGAAGAAGAAGAAGAAGAGGTGGACCCTTCTTCCAGCAGTGATCGTGGAGCTTCGGTTTCTCCTTCTGGCGATTTGTTCTTCAAGGGAAAGCTAGTAGAGGTGGACCCTTCTTCTTCCTCCGAACCCGCCTCCATATGGATTTCCCCTCTTGATTCTCCAATTCGTTCCATCCATGGATCTTGCTCCGATTCTCAACCTCGTCGTGGTTCGCCTTGCATGTTTCGTGACCCGAAACCTCAAAAATCAGTTTCTCATTTCTCTCATAATCCTATCCCCCTTTTCCCATTCAGATCTGGTTGAAGAAAACAAATTTCTCAACAGGAAAACAATTTTTTCTCAAAATCAATTCATCGAATAACAGATTCTGCGATTGGATCAAGTAATTAAAAACCCCAATTAACAGTTAAGTAAGAGTATCAATTATTGACGAATAAATACTTCACAGTTTCAACGAAGCGAGAAATTGATAACGAGTTCGCATATTTGAGAAAGAAAACTCTAGATTTGTTGATTCTTTGATGAAATGGAAGGGGTGTTTGTGAAAGTGAGAAAAAGAGGAAGAGTGAATCTCTTTTTTAGAAGTAGATGACATTGAAGGAAATGGTGGTTTTCTGGGTAAATTTAAAAAGTAAAGAAAAATTTGGAGGTTGCAGAGGAATGAATGGTGGACACATGAATCTATTTTTTTTTTTTAAACATGTCGAATTTTTTTTTTCCACTTGTAATGTCCACGTCATCAGTTCCGTTAAATTACTAACGGAAGACTGACGGAAGAGTACAAAGTTCTCCAACAAAAAAAAATAAAGGGGTACATTTGGTGACAAAAATTTTAGTGGGTTACAATTTGCAACTTTGAGAATTATCAGGGGCAAAAACTGCATTTAAGCCTAAATAATAAATACCCAACACGTTCAATATCTCAATCATAATAATCAGAATAACAAATCCATCACATTAAATCCATAATAAAACAACCGACACGCTCAATAACATAACAAATAATAAATACCCAACACATTGAATATCCCAATCATAATAACCAGAATAACAAATTCATCACATTAAAACCATAAGAGAACATCCAACACGCTCAATAACATAACAAATAATAAATACCCAACACGTTCAATATCCAACACAAAGACGGTAAATAAAGTACAAACGAAGAGTATATGTCTCCTAACAAACACAAGATAAGCACCAAAGTTCCATCCTTAAAGTCTATTAAGCCATTCTTGTCTCATCTCAGCCGGCATAGCAAGAAACATCTCCCTATATTCATTCTCTTTAAACTTTTCACAAGCTTTCATGTAGGTATCCACTGGGATGCCTACGATCTCTCCAAGTGAAGTCACACACTTAGTCATGGAATAATCTCCTGTTACAACTGAAGAAGTGGCCTCCATACTCTTTTCCCTATACCTTTCAGCCTTTGCCTTGGATGCATCAACCCATGCTGCTAGTGCATCTTGTTAGATTCAAATAATTAAATGAATTATTGTGTTTTGATAATTAACAATTTCTTTAAGGATTAATATCGTCAGAGATAGAATTCCTAACACAGTGAAATTTCTCATATCCAGGAATATCTATCTACTAAAGAGACTGAATGAATCCCAAAACATCATCAAGAGAATCAGTCCACCAGAAGAAACCGTCCGGTCATCCTGAAGGAAGTACTGTCAAAGACATACAAAAGAAAGCATTCATGTGAAGACAGTCTGGTGACTCACGAAGGATAAAGCAGCAACTGCAAATAGCAAACATCCTTTCTCAAGGACACTCTATCAAGCTCTGTGCTCTCAAGTCAAGGTCTACTTCAAGAAGCTGAAACAGTCCGCTACCTAAACCTACAGTAATCAAAAGGAAGACTATTTCATCTAAAGCTGAAAGAGTATGACAACTCATGAAGAAACACCTTCGGCCTCGAAGCTTCTCTAGCATCATATAAAGAAGTTGTGGATCAACTCTCTCAGATGGAGAACTTCAGTGGAAGCAAAAGAAAAGAGAAGATTCAGTCTTCTATAAGCTAAGAAGATTTTAATCTTTAAAGAAGAACTGAATGAAGAAAGTTCGTCTGCCGATGCAAGCCACTCAGCAACGGAATTTCAAGCATTGAATGGAGACTGCGTCTGCCAAATTCGATGGAAGAATCCGTCCGCTCAAGCATCAGAATGCGCCAAAGGTACAAACATCAAGAAATGTGTTTTACGAGGATATTAGTTTAACAGAAGTATTAAAGAAATTATTCTCCTCATCCTGAATAATTGCTTCTTGGATCAAAAGACATCTACCTCGTCTGCATATTTATTAAAGTACTGGCAATGGCAGAAAGTATAAAGGGACACAATTAATACAATATTCTTTTGTCCCACTGCTCCTCTACTTTTCCTCAAATCAAGCTGACATCGCGGAATCAACGACAAGAATCTCTGAGCATCGTACACTTTCAACGACTGAAAATTCAAATATCTGAACAAAGCACTTGATGGGCACTAGCTGGCATGCACTGGGGTATAATGGTCAAAGCAGGTACCACAGCTGGAACTCCAAGCATTAAATACAGAAGACACAGCTCAAGGCTACTTGCTCAAATGGAGCCAGACGATGTCAACCCAGGCGAATCAACACTCCTCAGATCGTGTCTCAGACCTGCTGAAAAATGCAGAATTAGCCGTTACTCACAGCAGAGGAAGTCGGAGCACAAACGGGCAGATTCTTTCTCCTTATGTGAAGAAAGAACAAAGATCTTCAAATGAAGATATATATAGAGAATTCTGCTTCTGTAGCAACTTGGCGACTAGAATTTAATTTCACATATCTCATCCTAGTTCGTCCAAAGAACCAAGACATTCTTGGTTCAAACTCATGGAACTTCAAGCCATACCTTACCTGAGTTGAGTTGCTCATGTGTGTGGAAAACTTATAGAGTATTACTCTCATCCTATCCCACACACAAAACTTAAAACAGAGAACCAACTTGCTTAGGATCTCTGTTTTCTGCTCTTCATTTCTTCTACCCACTCTTATTAGAAGAGAATTATTGTAGAAAAGCAAAACCTTGTGAAAAGGTATCAGGAGAAGTCCTGCATAATACTTGTAAGGAGAAGTCCTGATAATACTTGTAAGGGGAAGCCCTGAAAATACTTGATAGGAGAAGTCCTTAGAATACTTGATAGGAGAAGTCCTTCAAATACTTGTTGGGAGAAGTCCCTGATAATACTTGTACTATTTGTTTAAATAGTGGAAAATCTTGGTGAAGCCAAAGACTGGACGTAACCCTGTCGATTATGGGGGTGAACCAGGATAAAAATCATGTGTGCTTTACTATTCATATTATGATATATTTTCCGTTGTATACACTCATGTTTGCATAATGAATGACTCTTTTTGAAAACCAATAATTAACATTCAAAATCATTAAAAGAAGTTTCAAAAATAAGTCACACAATTCAAACCCCCCCTTTCTTGTGTGTTTCTTGCACCTTCACATCTCTCATTTGAGATGTTCTAGAATCTTTCCTAGATTTGCGCTCTTTCACTTGCATTGGGCGCTTTCCACCACGAGTCGTGTGCTCCACTTCTAGTATGTCATCATCAGAACTATCATTATCAAGGTTAACATGTGCCCCATTGTTGAGGTATTGACTATCAAGCTCAATTTCTTCATCAGTATTTGGTGGGTCTTGGGTAGATAAATGGTGGAGAACTCCGGTTGCAGTATTTTTGTTGAATATGATTCCCATTAATTTATAATGGTCAAGACCTCTACTTTGAAACTGAGCGGCTTTATCATGAACCTGAAATAATATAAGTAATAAGTTAATACATTAACAATAACGTAAACCACAAACCCAAAAATAAAAAAATATAGAAAGCAAAAAATAAACGATACCCGAATATAATCTTTCCAAACTTCCTCACTTGCAGTGACGGTGTTGGTTTCAACATCCCACCCAAATCCAGTGTGATTCAAAAGTGAAGAGAACTCACGATACAAAGCTTGCAGCCTATGCATCTTTGCCTTCAGTTGTTCTTTTTTGTAAGAACGTTTAGTTTTGAGATTTAACTTGGCAGTCATCGAGGTCTATGTTCTAGTATTAAACACACCATTTATATTTCCTCTTGTGACTTCATCAACCATAATAGCTATGAATACCTTAACAACTAATTCAGGCCACAACTTGGACTCAACACTATCAACGTTACTTGTCATTTATTAGAAGTAATCATCACAAGTAAATAGCTCAATATGCAGAATCCAACATTTGACAAATGGCAAGCAAAATGTTCAATATAAAGAATTATAAACAGAGCCTTTGTAATTTCATAACAACTCCATTGCACCATCAAACTGTTCCAATTCTAGCTCAAATAAGTCATACAATCTACAACCAATCTCCACGAAATTAAACATACCATCAAGGCACATAACCATGCATAATGTTCATCACTGCATAAAATCACAAAAACAGAATGGTATCCAGCCTTAATATACCTAGCAGTTATACCAAATATCACACAGCTTTATATCACATTTCAACCAGAAAATTAAAGCTAGAGCAATAACAAATATCACAACAGGTTGGCTTAACCAGAACAATATTTAGATCCCAAGAGCAGCTAATATTTCAATTTTTTCAAACATTAGGAGCTTCAGCCCAGCCCCTCTCTGCCTCCATCATTCCTTATGCAGATCCTACTACTTAGACGAAGAAAGAAGCACAAAATCTTGAGCTTTTTGGGACGTAATTAGAAACCATCAGTACCCGGCCCCTCTCTGCCTCCATCAGTACCCATACTCTTTTCCCTAGAATAGAACTAAAACCAATTAGAATGACTCAAATTGAATAGAGCCAATGGAGCAGGATGATGAGGAGATCCTAAACCGCAATTAGAAACCAACAGCAAAGGTAACATCTCATATCAGTGATGTGGAGAACCTAAACGACAACAACAACAATTAGAAGCAAACTATATTATATTCATTTAGCCAACTCCCTCCTCAATACCTCTCAACCTTCAAACCTTCGTCCCACCCACCTTCTTCATCGCATAAATCACCCAGACCGCAACCTCACCCTCTCGAAGAAAAACCCCAATCGAACACAAACCCTTGATCGAAAGCTTAAAGAAACAGATTTGGAAGAAAAGCTTGAAGAAACACTAACCTCTGAAGCTTGATGAATGTTTTCTCCACAGTTTTCCTGAGGTTTCCGCCGCAACCAGAGCTGTGTGCGTGTTTTGTGTTTGTGAAGATAGAGTGGCTTTTGAAACCCTAAAGAAAAAGTTGGTCAATATTACAACCTTGCCATTAATGAAAACTACCCGTTCTCCGTGTTTTCTCAGTTTTGGGGAGAGAAAAGCAAAATTGAAAAGAAAAACACATTTTTCCTGTATTCATTTTTTGGTTTTTAAAAGAGAAAATTGAAAACAGTTTTTAGAATTGAAAATAGTTTTTTGGTTAATCAAACAAGTTTTTTATTTTTTGAAAATTTATAAACTGAAAACAGTTTTTGAGGAGTGTAATCAAAACAGGCCCTTAATCTCCTATTAAGATGAGTTTTTTATCTCCTTCATATCTTGAAATTTAAAATAAGCTTTTTTTATCGGCCAATATTTCTTATCTTTTTCTATTTTTTTGGAAGGTGATTTTTTTATCCTGCGTAGAGATTGAGACATGCACATGCATCTACATATCTCTCAACTCTTACCACTTACCCATTCAAAAAAAAACTCTTACCACTTAAAATAAGTGATAAATGATATATAATATTAAAATTTTAAATTTAAATAAGATATATCTACTTCATTTATTTATTTTTCTCATGTGGCATGAATTTCTATATTTAAATATAAGTATATATTAATATTAATTAATTAATTTTTTAAATAAATAAAATAAAAGTATAGAAGTAATTTATAAATTATAAATTAACATTTTAATTTAATTTTAAAAAGCTTAACATTTAAATTTACTCAATCAATCAATCTAATTTATTAGTACTAATTATTATTTAGATGGTTATATACCAACAAGGTGTAGCACAATCGTTAGATAGTTGAGCTCCTTAAGCATCTAGTTCAAGGCTCGATTCCTGGGCCGTGTGTTGACACCTATTTTTGTCCGGGCCCAATTTTGAATGAAAGGAAAAAATAGAGAAAAAGAAAAAACAAGAGAAAAAAAGAAAAGAAAGAAAAAGAGAAAAAAGAAGAGGAAAAAAGAAAAGAAGAAAAAGGAGAAAACAAAAGAAAAGGCCCAGTAGAGGAAAAGGAAGAAGAAAGGAAGAAAAAATGGGCCGCGGCCCAAAGGAAAAGAGAGGAAGCAGAAGCAAGGAAGGGAGGGCAACTTAGTCATTTTCCCCCTCACTGAAACCCTAATTCTCCCCTATATAAGCCTACTCTCACTAACCATAAAAACCACTCATCATTCTGTAATAGCCTCCACTCATTTTTTAGCTTACACTCATATTATTTTGGTAGCCTCCATAGACATATATTTTTGGTAGCCTCCATACACACTCATCTCACAAACCCTAAAAATTCCTCTCCCTCCTACTACTAGCCGCAGCCCCTCCATCCTTCTCACGCCCAATACACCAAAAAAACCTTGCCTCCCCTTCCTCTGCATGCAACAGCGCTGCCGTCATCCTCACTCACAAGAAAGGCAAAGATGGTAGATCATTAGATGAGGAGTTTGCAAAAACAGTGGATATGATACAAGAAAAGACAAAAAAAATTGTATAAATCTGGTACTTCTTTATTTATATGCATTTGTCACTTGCATGTGGTTAGCCAGGGGATATTAGATTTCTCATATTTGTGCTACCCCTTTATTTTTCATATGATTAATTATGGCTTTTGAGTTCTGGTTTTTGTACTGATATTTCTTATGAATGAATATATGTTGAAGGGAAGTTCACTGTGTATGCTTTTGCTTTACTTGTTACGATTGAGTGTATGGATATGCGAGATAGACTGTTCACTAGTGGGATATCGTCCCTCGTACCTTTTTGCCCGTTTTTATAAATAAAAATTAATAAAAATCAACAACTGCATAAGCCTTGATCTTCCATTTTAAGGAAGTAGTAGGACTGGATTCACACTCATCAGGCTATATAAAAAATAACAATATATTTTGTTTCTTTTTGTCTTTTTTCCCCTTTTTAGAAATAATTAGGGAATTAAATAATATAAAAAAATAATAAAAAATAATTTGTTTTCCTTTTCTCTTTTTTAGGAGTAATTAGGAATTAGATAATAAAAATAAATAAGGGTAAAATTAATAATGTAGAGAGCTAAGGAAATTACACAAACAATTTTAGGTACCGTTTAGACGGGCGCTGTGGGGTGTCAACACCTTCCCCACGCGTAATAGACTCCCGAACCTAGATTTTAGGTTTCGTGGGCTATTTATCAATTTTAGGATTTTTCTAGTGTTTTCCTTTAATAAACATTAGTGGCGACTCTGTCTGTTTAAACTTGGGTTCAAAACCCGAACCACTCCCCAGCAGAGTCGCCATCTGTCACAACCGGGGTCGCGGCGGGACGGCGAGAAAAAGAATTTATCCCCAGCTGAGTCGCCATCTGTCGCAACCGGGTCGCGGCGGGACGGCGCAGAAACAAGTGTAAACAGACAGAGTCACCACTAATGTTCCCCACGCGTAATAGACTACCGAACCTAGATTTTAGGTTTCGTAGGCTATTTATCAATTTTACGTTTTTTCTAGTGTTTTACTTTAATAAACATTAGTGGTGACTCTGTCTGTTTACACTTGTTTCTGCGCCGTCCCGCCGCGACCCGGTTGCGACAGATGGCGACTCAGCTGGGGATAAATTCTTTTTCTCGCCGTCCCGCCGCGACCCCGGTTGTGACAGATGGCGACTCTGCTGGGGAGTGGTTCGGGTTTTGAACCCAAGTTTAAACAGACAGAGTCGCCACTAATGTTTATTAAAGGAAAACACTAGAAAAATCCTAAAATTGATAAATAGCCCACGAAACCTAAAATCTAGGTTCGGGAGTCTATTACGCGTGGGGAAGGTGTTGACACCCCACAGCGCCCGTCTAAACGGTACCTAAAATTGTTTGTGTAATTTCCTTAGCTCTCTACATTATTAATTTTACCCTTATTTATTTTTATTATCTAATTCCTAATTACTCCTAAAAAAGAGAAAAGGAAAACAAATTATTTTTTATTATTTTTTTATATTATTTAATTCCCTAATTATTTCTAAAAAGGGGAAAAAAGACAAAAAGAAACAAAATATATTGTTATTTTTTATATAGCCTGATGAGTGTGAATCCAGTCCTACTACTTCCTTAAAATGGAAGATCAAGGCTTATGCAGTTGTTGATTTTTATTAATTTTTATTTATAAAAACGGGCAAAAAGGTACGAGGGACGATATCCCACTAGTGAACAGTCTATCTCGCATATCCATACACTCAATCGTAACAAGTAAAGCAAAAGCATACACAGTGAACTTCCCTTCAACATATATTCATTCATAAGAAATATCAGTACAAAAACCAGAACTCAAAAGCCATAATTAATCATATGAAAAATAAAGGGGTAGCACAAATATGAGAAATCTAATATCCCCTGGCTAACCACATGCAAGTGACAAATGCATATAAATAAAGAAGTACCAGATTTATACAATTTTTTTTGTCTTTTCTTGTATCATATCCACTGTTTTTGCAAACTCCTCATCTAATGATCTACCATCTTTGCCTTTCTTGTGAGTGAGGATGACGGCAGCGCTGTTGCATGCAGAGGAAGGGGAGGCAAGGTTTTTTTGGTGTATTGGGCGTGAGAAGGATGGAGGGGCTGCGGCTAGTAGTAGGAGGGAGAGGAATTTTTAGGGTTTGTGAGATGAGTGTGTATGGAGGCTACCAAAAATATATGTCTATGGAGGCTACCAAAATAATATGAGTGTAAGCTAAAAAATGAGTGGAGGCTATTACAGAATGATGAGTGGTTTTTATGGTTAGTGAGAGTAGGCTTATATAGGGGAGAATTAGGGTTTCAGTGAGGGGGAAAATGACTAAGTTGCCCTCCCTTCCTTGCTTCTACTTCCTCTCTTTTCCTTTGGACCGCGGCCCATTTTTTCTTCCTTTCTTCTTCCTTTTCCTCTACCGGGCCTTTTCTTTTTTTCTCCTTTTTCTTCTTTTCTTTTTTCCTCTTCTTTTTTCTCTTTTTCTTTCTTTTCTTTTTTTCTCTTCTTTTTTTTTTCTTTTTCTCTATTTTTTCCTTTCATTCAAAATTGGGCTCGGGACAAAAAATAGGTGTCAACACCGTGCATATGAAAAATCATTTGTTGGGGAAAAACTACCCGCTTAACGTGATCTCACAACTTCAGGGAATTAGTCTCGATGTACGTTTTTCAAAAAAAAATTCAATTTTGAAGAGTTTTACCCTTTGTGACCGCTCTACTATCGTCTCTTTTCCTATATTTAGGAAACCCGTCATCGTCAATAATGGTCTGTACCCTAAACTCTTTAGGAAAGTGTTTGGAACATTTTCCATTGCTCATACACGGAGACTTCAAATCCTCAACTCCGCAAGGGCCGTGTATCATATATCGCTGCACCGCTGCAAATAATTCAGGATCATCGTTACGGTCTGGAATATTTGCGGAAATTATCTTGTCGATGTCATCGGGTGTTTTGGGCTTGTACTGGGCATGGACAAACAACAAAATGTGGGCGTGGGGAAGTCCTCGCTTTTAAAATTCGATTGTGCACAAATCTACAATCATGAAATGAGTTTAGTTATTTTTGAACTTTACATTAATTGATTAAAATAAAAACAACGCTGAAGTCACATGTAAAGAAGTAAATTCCATAATATAATTAATTACATACTCACATCCACTAATTTTTCCGAACACATTTCTGGTCTTCAAGTCATGTATCAATTCGTCTAGCTTAACTTTGAAAACCCTGCACAGTATGTCGGGTCTATCCTCGGGCTTTAAACCTCTTTTTTCAACGAAATGCTTGATTTCTGGCCACTCGGGATTGCATGTTACAGTGATAAATAAGCTTGGATAGCCGACATGCCTACATATGGCGAATGAGTCCTTGCAATTATTTATCATGTACCTGGGCCACCTGTAAATGATGATGGCAGTACGATTCGTTGCCCTGTGGCAGCTGCATGCATTTCACCACGGATGAAACTCTCATGCAACCCCTTGTAACATTCAACTCTTAACTTCAGTTGATTAAATTGAATAAACCGTACTCTATCAGTTTCAACCATGGTATAAGAGTCCACCAGAAATTGCTGGAAGAGTCTCATAGATTTAAGTACAATGGGTGACTCTCCATCTCTGTCTTGCAATCTATATGCAAAGAACTCACGCATGGTAATATCTGCCTTTTTTCTAGTACTTACACTTGCATCCTTTGTTAAAATGTCGTCTCTGAATCCATCCTCTCCGCAAGGGAACAACAGTGGATATTGAAGTGCAAGAAATGACGGATGCTTAGGATCAACATACTTCAACATCCTAGATTGTGTTTCAACAATGAGCTCCCTCTCAACAGAGGCATCAAAGTCACCCACAACCAATGCTGCAACCTCAGATGCAGTGGGCAGGTTATATGTTCTCCCGTCCCTATCCCTCCGTCTTATAAATCGCACCTTGACATTAGAGAAATCTCTGCCTCTGTATCGTTCCCTAGCATATCTGTAGCTCTGCACTAAACGATTTTCAGCATCGAGCATCTGTTTTAAGTCTCTAACAATCACCTCATCAAACTTATGAGAATTAGCACTTGACCTGCAGCGAAGTGAGTATTAATTGGTTTAAAAAAGCACAACAGTGTAGTAATATGCATATTTAAACTATTAAAGAATCCTCATGCTAATTAATATTAATAATTAGATGAATACCTGACTGCATGTATCCTATTATCGACCTCATTTTCAGTGTCATAAATATAGAGCTGTGCAAATTTAGGCTTGTCACCAACTGGAGGTATAAGACTTCCAATAGAATGATAATTTTGGCCTCCAAGCAAGAGAATGGGAGGTCCACGGCCATTGTTTATGTTCTTGTCCACCTTTCCAGCCATAGATGTAAATGCAAACATTCCATTGAACATCCGAATGTTCTTCAAGAAATGACAACTCTTGTCATCTTCCCCTGTATGCAAGTCTTGGAGAATTTTAGGTGTTGATTCGAGCAATGGTAGCTGCACCTTTCCTTGCAAACAACATAGAGAAAATTTTGGGGTCTTTGTAGGCACATTCCGCCTTAATCGTTCATCGTACCACATCATTGCCTTACAATGCGGACAGTTATGAATAAGATCTCCCATGTCCCACAAGGCTTGTGTAGAAAAGTAACAAAAAATGCATAGAAGATAAACATTTGTTTTTAGAAAGATTAAATATATATATCAAAGAGGAATATACACCCTATAGAAGCGGCCGACACCCAAAAAAACAGCCTCCTCCAAAAACACAGAGCGAGAGGACAAAGCCCACGCCACAATCTAACAGAGGGAAGAACAAAACCCAACCAAACATCGCATCCAAAAAAGAGAGAAAAAACCCCCAAAAAACAACATAGTCACAAAGAAAGGACCCTTCCTATGAGATTCTTCTTTCCATAATATGAGCCGCTATCTGCTTAACTGCCACCTCATCGGGACAGTCAAAAACCACGCCCACCTGCTTACCCACTGCAACAGTGCGCCTAGCCCTCGTCAAAACGCCCGGAGGCACCGAAGACTCGGACGAAGGAATAGAGAATTGAAGATCTCCGCAGCCTTCACCTCCCACCCCGATCTCCACCTGAGAGAGGTTGGAGTTAGCAAGGTTACTCAAGCCCTGGCATCTGACTACCTTCCTGGGCCGACCCCGAGCCCTCTTCTCCCCATGCCCATGCGCCAAGTCTGCCACGCCTGCTACTACTGAAAGGTCACCTATATCCTCTAGGACACATGTTAGGACATATTTCAAAATATATTGGTTTAAATATGTTCGGGGTCCCTAACATTTGAAAGGGAATCAGTCTGGGTCCCTGAAAAAATAATTTGCGAAATGTATTCACTAACATTGTTTTTTTAATCAAATTAAGGCCTAACCTAATTTAATCTGATTAAGGACTATAATTAGCTCAGTCATCAATTTCACCTATTATTTTCATTTTTTTAATAATAGAATTAATATATAATTCCACCTGTTATTACTAATTGAAACATAACTTATTTCCCAAAATCAATTCCACAATTCCCACGGGTGAACAAATACTTTTGAAATTAGCTACTATAATTTTGTCTTTCATTCCTTTAATTTGAAATATAACATGTAGATTAAAAGGGATAGAACCAAAGCTTGTTGTGCTTCCACTTTATCCACAATTTTCAATTCAACCAGCGGCTCAAGTCTGCGTCTCCCGTGCTATGCACGGTGTAGTTGTTCTTAAAAAATTAACAATATCGTAAATAAATATAAGATATTATGTTTTACAACAAATAAAATAGCTAAATATAAAAATATTTTAATGTGTGTTGTGATTAAGGCGGCGTAGGTGATAATAATTAGTAATTTCAACAGAAAATATGTACAAAATAAAATGAATTCAAAATTGAGTAATGCGGACAATTATTCAAAATTGAATAGGATATATGCATCGGTAATTGCCTTGTAGTAATGCGAACAATTATATAAAAAAATCTTAAATTGATGTCAACAGCCATTCAAAATTGAAATTAAATCACAAAGTTAAAATTCAAATCTGTCCAATTTTATAACATTTGTCTTTTATTCCTCTATCAAGTTAAAAATTTATAAAATCTGATCTAGATTTTCTAATTAAAAATTAAAAATATAAATTCTCAATAAAAAAGTAAAATAAAATTAATTTATAAATTTAAAATATGGAACATAAAAAATTAACAAATTCGATGAATGAAAATAAGTAAAAGAACAATTAAAATTAAAAAATTAAACATCTTTAAAATAAAATTATAATAAAAATAAAACTTTTGAATTTAATACTTTAATTGACAAATATAAAAGAAGAAAAAAAATAATGTCAACAACCACTCAAAATCAAAATTAAACCACAAAGTTTATCGAATAATCGTAACGGTTATTTCAAAAATCTTAAGATTGTATGTTATGGATAAATTGTGGACTTCATAAAATCTTAAGATTGTGAAAAACAGTTAATATTAATTATTTTAGGGTGGTTCGTTCCTTATTTAATATTTGTGATCAATACCTATTTTTGTTCCAATAAAAATTTGGTATTAATTAGTTATGATTCGTTCCTTATTTAACATTTGTAATAAATTTTATAAATATTAATTATTTAAAAAATACGTTTTAAAAAAATCTTAAGATTGTATGGTAACTATTTCCTATTAAAATTTGGTCGATTGCTCCAACAGGCTGCATGTTGCTGGGATAAACCCGATCACCCATCGGCAATTTACCCTTACGCATTCCCGGGTTTAAACCCGCAACAGAGTCACAGTAAGAGTCTTCCCTTTCTTCCCCCAAGGCCTCCTCCTCACTGACATAAGGACCCGCAACGTGAGGGTACTTGGAAGCCGCATCGGGAACAGGAGAGGGACGGGTGGAGGCTTCGGCGACGAAAACCGGCCTGTTTGGTTCCTCCATGCAAACCTGCTTGCTCGGGCCGACATCATCGCTCACCAACCTCCTCTTACGAGTGGTGAGGGCAGCATTGTCAACGTAACCATCGCCTTCATCATCACTAGTAAGGGTGACCACCCGAGGTTGCTCCTCCCTCGGCTGAACTGGAACTTCCTCACCAGTAGATTCACCATCACCACTATCGGCAGCTCGGAACAAAGCAAGGATAGCCTGGTCAATCGTCACCTTCGCTGTAATAGAAAATAAGGAATATGAGTCAATCGGGTGAAACACGGAAACCTAACAAGTAAAACTAGACTTACAATAACGACGGCGCAGGATGACCGCAGGATGAAGGAGAAACTCGCGACACTTCAGCATATACTGAGGATTTCCATCCTCGTCAGTAGTAACCGTCTTCTCCAAGACGGTAAGAAACTCTTGATCGGCAAGAGATAAAGTCCGGGGATCGTCTTTCCTGTATTGAGTGGCATTCTTCTCGAAATGCTTCACACTCCAACATAGAGGAAAACGTTTAAAAACAGTCCCCGCGGAATTCATCCGATACCACCACGACCGGTAAGACCCCTTAGTCGTCACTCTAAAAAAGTCTTTTTTAAAGTCCTTGTACGAGTCGGTAAAATTATGGAAAACCTTACCCACTCAGGACTTTAAACTCACCATACCATGGCCTCCAGCGCCATGGGTATGGGAAGGAAGGAATAGGTGGAAGAACAGATCAAGTGAAGGCTCCTTGCCGAAAACGGCGCAAGCCTTCTCGAACGCCCTAGTAAATGCCCAACCACCAGGGTGCAGCTGAGATGGGGCCACCCGTAGGAAGTTTAGCACTCGTACGGTGAAGTCCGAGAAAGGGAGACGAACGTCGAGCTGCCTCACCACCACTAAGTGCATGAAAAAACCGACGAGGGCTTAAAACAGACACGGTCGTCAGGGCTGGGGGCATGCACATCATGCTCTCCACCTAACTCCTCGGCGGAAAGAATTCGCGACCGTTCGAGATGAGTCGGATCAACGTTCACCAATCGGGATGGCATGTCGAGGATGTCTCGACAGAAGTCTTTGTATTGGAACAGGTCACCCTCTAGATCCGGATATTTACTCCGGTCTTTTTTCGTCCTTTTGGCCCCATCGGCCGCCCAAGCGGGCTTTAGTCGGATACCCGGATAAGTGACCTCCTTTTCACGTACCATCTTGAACCTGAAAGGGGGGCGCGAGGAAGTTATCAGACTACTGTAAGACACGACGGGTCGTGAAAAACGAAGCACGGGGAATCCGGCATTCGGCCCCCCACCTAACCTAGCGTGAGTACATAAAGCATAAAATAAACCCAGGCAAAGGAGAGGGAGGTTTACCTGAACCGAGATGAAGGGAAACTTGACGGCAAGAAAATACGATCACAATAGTAGGGAACGAACGCTCGTACGCAACTCCGGAAAATAGAAGCTCTAAACCGATCACAGTGCGACTTCAAGAACGCAGAATGGGCTTTATATAGGCAAACCCAAAGGGTAAACGAATAGACGCAATTATTGCTCAACTAACCTGCACGCGGATACCCACTAGGGGGCAGGCCGACAGTCACCTAAAAAGCGCCGCGACGCATTAAAGGATTTACACGCACTCGCACGCATCCCAAGAGGCGCAATTACGAAGAATCACGCCGGAAAACCAAAGGACACACGGGTTCATATTCACCACCTGACCGGACCCCTTCGTCGGAGACCGGTCAGCTGGGGGGCAAGCAGTGACCGGCCGCAATCACGACGCCGACCGCGAAATTTTGCATTCAAACTCCATGAATTTTTACGCACAAGCGTCCTCTAAGCTTAGCTCCCGCCATGCAACTAAGGCATGCCGGAGCTAGGGGCAACTGTTTGTATGTGCCAGTCGGCACACACCGACTTGGCCGAGCACGACCAACGCCGGATGTGGGCCCCACTTACCCAGCAAGTCAACAGACAAGACCCGCGATCGCCAATCGGCGGTCGTCCTGAAGACTACAGATAGGACACGTCGCAGGGACCGCACCATCGAATTCTGACTACCTCGCCGTCCGTCGACCGATCAGTGCACGCCTAAACCTACACACCTAACAACAGCAGGAGTCCTCTATAAATACTCCGAGGCCTCACGTTGGGGCAAGGATGAAATCTATCCCATTTTGATCGACCCTCTCTCCCCCTATCACTCACTTAGGCATCGAAGTGTCATTGCAGGGACCCCTCCCGGGCCGACCGCTTCGCCGAGCATCAGACAACCGTTCAGCGCGCCCCAATTGGAAGTCTCAGAGCCCCTCAGTAACCCCTTATGTGTGGGATTGTACGATCGCTTCGTACACTTTGTTTGTAGACACTTGTATTTCTTTTTTTTACATAAGGAAATAAGGCAAACAGCAAGAAACACACTAAGCTACCGCATCTTCGCACAACAGCGGAATCACAGAAGAAGGAGGCTCATTCCAAATACGCATCGGACACACGGTTTGAGACGCTTGTCTCGCCAACGCATCCGCCACAACATTTCTATCTCGCAAAACATAAGAGAATTGAACCTTCCAATCCGCAGTCAACATCATACGAATAGAAGCAATAGTATCTCGTTACCAAAAGGATATAAGTTGAGTTATGCATTACAAAATAAATAAATAAGTTTCTCTCCAATGTACCAAAAAAATAAGTACCAATTAGAGTATAATGATGATTTCTTATTTTGATTGCTTAACAATTCTTGTGGGCCTAAAATATCAAATAAGATTGAAGCAATTTATAAGCTAACTATTTTATTCACTAAACAAAAATATTCACCAAAAGATAAGTATCTATTTTACTTCAATTGTGGTTTCTTATTATTTTTTTCCATGAACATCACTCACTTTAAACACTTAATTTTGATTTGTTGAAATTTATGTCATTCCCACTAAACTAGAAGTAAGTCCTATTTTTTTTAATAAATCTTACTTAAATTTCAACCAATTATGTTTAAAATATAGTGTTAAAGTGAGTGTTGTTGGCATTTTTCATTTATATTTTATATTTTTACAGGGGAAATAATAAGTGTTAATGTAAAAGAAAAATAATGGTTTTTAATCATAAACCACTAAAATAACTGTTGCTCCATCCAGCAACATTTCTTATTTTTAAGCAACCAATCTTTTCATCTAAGAATGCTTTAATGGTAAAAAAAAGAAGCTACGTTACTTATGGCAAACCAGCTGCATTGTGGATGGGTGGATGCTCTAATAAAAATGACTATCACATTATAGAAACATATAGAATTTTATTTCAAACTTTTTATTAAAATATTACTATAATGATAATTTCCAAAATAATATAAACATATATATATAGTAGTTTTCTTTGGAAACATAAACTTGTATATTCTTTTTTAAATAGAATGTTTGCATATGAAACTTATAGGATTGATAAAATAAAATACACACGAGGAAAAGGAGCAGCGAAGTTGAAAAAAGTATGTTTCATGAAAGTCTGCAGTCTCAAAATACAACAATTGCACCAATCACAACCATATAATGAATTAACATATACATTTAAAAAAAATGAATTAACATATAACATAAAAAAGTTAATAAGGGTTCACCCATGATTTAATATTTACCTCTTCTAATTTAATTTAGACAATTCAAATTAATAAATATATAATTTAGGGTGATATCAACCATTGGAGCAGTAATTTGCATAACTCGAGAGGATTCAAATCCAAGAGAAGAATAATTAAATTAAAGGGTGGTTAAAAGATAAAAAAATTATTTCCGTATGAAAAAAAAATCAAAAAGAAAAATATTGATTTATGTTTTTTATTTTTTTACAAAGGAAAGCTAAAAACAATTGATTTATGTTTCCGTATGTAAACTCTAGATTAATGAAATAAAATAATGTTTTAAAAAACTGCATTAGTTCAGCAGTCCGTCTCTAAAGCAAACACATGTCATATTAGTTGTTTATAATTGCCAATAAATGTTTTACTTTAGCTACTTTTCCAAGTGCCACAAGCATATTTGTGGCGATTTTTACCTAACACGGGTATGAGATGTCATAAGCAATTATTAGAAGTTTTTTATTGTTTTAGGTACAACCACAAAACGCACTAGAGATGACACTCTATAGAAAGTTTAGGCGTAGACTATGGTGGACCTTTTTAAAATAGTCCACCTATGAACCACTATAATTATGCATTGTTAGATCTAAGATTCTAGGAATATTCTTTAAATGGATGGTCAGGATTGAAAGGATGGTAAAAGGCTAAAATTACAATCATCTCTCAGCCTCACCCTCACCAGTCTCACTCTCCCTCTCCCATGCACTCCACCTTTGCCTCCTCCTATACGGGTGCAACTACTGGAGCTCCGTCGTCGCTTCATCATCTTCAAGGATCTCCCCCTTCACAACTTAACTCAAACCCTCACCATAAATCAATTCGCTTTCCATTTCCATCCTTCATTGAAACTGATAAAGATGCCTTTAATTTCAGAAGAACTTCTTCTAGCCCCGAACCAGACTGTTTCTGCATGTTCCCAATCCAATACCCGCAAGTCGAAGCCTCGTTTTGGATTGCAAAGGAGGTCGACCTCTCCAATGATCTCTGCCACTCGGACTCCCTCACTAACGGCGAGTGCCACTTCATCACCGACGTCCTCGCCGTCTTTCCCGCCTCTGACGATATCTTATTGGAAAATCTCTCCAAAAGGTTCATGAAGGAGGTCCAATCTGCCAAGGCTCGCGCCTTCTACAGCTTCTAGATCGCCATCGAGAACATCAACTCAGAGATTTATAGTACCCTCCTCGAAACCTACATCAAAGACTCTGTCGAGAAGAACAACGTCTTCTGCCCCGTCGAGGCCAACCCTTGCATCAAGTAGAAAGCCGACTGGGCCAAGTAATAAAGATTGATTTTGAGAAAGTGTGTGATAGGGTGCGGTGGGATTTTGTTAAAGATAACATGATAGATGTCGAGTTTTTGGAAAATGTGATTAATCTGGTGATGGCATGTATCTCCTCCATGAGAATGCAGTTTCTTTGGAATGGAGAGGCCTTGGATCCTTTTGTTTCGGAAAGAAGTATAAAACAAGGTGATCATATCTCTCCATATCACTTTGTGATTTGTATTGAAAGGTTCTCATAGTTGATTTCTACCGCGATTGAGTTGGGTCCATGGAAGCCTACTAAGCTTTGTCGTGATGGACCGGAGCTCTCCCACTTGGCTTTAGAGGATGACTTAATTTTGTTTGCGGAAGCTTATATGGAGCAAGTGGAGGTAAATTGCTCTTGCCTTGATATGTTCTGTAAGAGTTCTGGTCAAAAAGTGAATAAAGAAAAAACCAGAATCTACTTCTCCAAGAATGTGCACGATGGTGTAAGACAGCAAAATAGTGATGAATTTGGATTCCTCCGCACGAGCGAATTAGGGAAATATTTGGGGGTGCCTCTTAATACTGTGCGGTCACGAAAAGAAAGCTATAATTATATTATTGAGAGAGCCAAACAGAGACTCAGCAGTTGGAAAAGTATGAATTTATCTTTTGCAGGTAGGCTCACGTAGACAAAGTCAGTTCTACCATTGTTCCCTTCCTATGTCATGCAGACAACCCCTCTTCCCTTGGCTATTTGCAAAAATATGGATAAAATTACCCACTCCTTTGTTTGGGGGGAAGAAGCGCAGGCTAGGAAGACCCATTGGGTTAGTTGGAATATGATGTGTAAATCAAAGAGAGTTGGTGATCTTGGGTTGCGTCAGGCAAGACTGGTAAATAACAGCTTCATGATGAAGGCGGCTTGGAAACTAGCTTGGAAACTATGGGTTCAGGTTGTTCGGGACAAATAAAAATGTGGGAACAACCTTGTTCCGACCGTCAGGAGATAGCACAATGAATCATTCTTCTGGAAATGACTCTATAATGGGTGGACCTTGCTTCAGAATATATAGAGTGGGGTGGAGAATTGGCAAATGTACTACAGTTAATATTTGGAATGATACATGGGTTTCTGGCATGGACCTCTGCATGACAATGAGTAGGCCGGTAAATGGAAGGATTCCCAGGTTCAGTATGTGAAAGACTTATTTGATGAGAGGGGCGAGCGTAACCATGCTTTTATTTCTTGGATTTTCCCTCTAGACGTGTAGCATAAAATCAGAGCGTTATCCTCTCCCTTAGTGAACGACATGGAGGATCATTTCGCTTGATCTTTCTCCAACGACGCTAGCTTCTCAGTGGGTGTGGCTTATGACTCCATTGCTGGGCACGTGTCTTTACCGCGACTGAAACTTGTAGAGATTGTTTGGGATTGGAAAGGTCCATATTGTATTAATATTTTGCTGTGGTGAATCCTGTGCAATGGTTTGGCAACAAACTTGTAGCGTTTTCGTCGTCATATGGCTGTGACGGGTGGTTTCTCGTTCTACGACGAGGATGAGTCTCTAATCCATGCTTTTCGTGACTGCAATATCAACAGAAGCGTCTAATGTGCCTTGTCTCAGAATACCCTGTCAGGTTTGTTTTTCTCTTTATCGTTGGAGGAGTGGATTGGTCAAAACTTGGTTGAGTCCAGCGTTAGAGATAATTCGGTGGAGTGAGGTACTGTCTTTGGTATCGGGCTGGATGTTCTTTGGCAAAATAGGAATGACATGGCTTTCAATGTCACATCCCGCGAAATTACCTATCAGTTTATTAGTACGTTTAATAATATGATTATAAATAATATATATATATATATAAGATGTATCACATGAGAAATATGTTTTTATATGAGAAAGTGAGAATAAATCATGACCGTTAAATCTAATCATGAATAGTCAAGATTAAAAACTTAATATTATAAGCGTATAAATAATTTAGAGAAAATCGCGTGAAACCCTAACATCTCATTAGCCATGAGATTATCATAATCCAAATTATAATAATTGATATTATATTATTAAGAAAATAGAAATTGGAAGCTGGAAAAAATTCTAAACGGACTAGAATTTAAACTTGGTCAACAACTCTCTCCCATCACCATTCCTCATGTAATCATGAATATTTATTCACCATTGTCTAATTTCAATTCCTAAACAGTATCTCCATGAAGTCTAGACTAGAATGGCATGCACCATGATGATGTTTCATAAGTTCTAAGTGGTGCAAGGTCATATTGTAAGACAAACTTTATCTCACTCAAACTATCACTAGGATTTGGGTTTTTGAACCCGTGCATGTCAATTTGATGAAGATCAACGAATTTTGAACCTTTCATTGTACTTCTGAGAACTTTCTGAACATGGTAGAGCCCTTGCATGTAGGTTTTGAGCTCAAAATTGAGCAAAGGAGATATGGAGACCTCCATCATCTCCTCGGGTTCATCGAGCTTCCATGGTGGAGCTCGAACCTAGTCAACAAAAGCTTGGGTACCTCTGGAACGTGATTTTGAACATGAGAATGATGACGAATAAGCTTAAACAGGATTGATTTTTGAAGATTAAGCTAGAAATGTAATTTTTAAAATATTAAGAAACTTTGAACATAGAATTAATCAAGCTTAGAAAGTGATTAAGGGCTTAAGGATGCTTGAACATGTATCAGAATAATTTTAGGAAGCTTATAAAGAAATCAGATTTCAAAAAAGTTGAAATTGATTTTGGAGAATTGATTTTGTGAAGAAACTAGCTTATGAGCTTCATTTTGAAGCAAACAAACATGGCCTTAAGAAAAGAAAGTAATTTCTGAATTTTAGTATAATTACAAAAATAATTAAATGAATATTAAATGTGGAAATGTAAATTGTAATGTAAATTGTGTGACTACAAGTTAATTGTGTATGCCTGCTGTATTGCAGAAGGCTTACAACTTGAGGGGAACCCCGCTCCAGCTTCAGGTCAACCAGGTAAGGGGGTTATGGCCTGATAGAGCATAAGGTGATTTATACCGAGATCTGCCAGATTGTTGGTGGGTTTGTGATTGAACTGTTTGTTATGCTAATCATTTATTGTTTACTGGATTGATTGTTATGCTGTTTTTGAATGCCTGTTGAATGCTGAGTTGTGAGCATGTTGATGATGAATATGCGAAACATGTAATTGCCTAAACTGTTGATTAACAAATCATGGCTTGATAAAATGAAAAGTAAATAAAATGATTATGCTGTTGTAAAATGTAGTTTTTATGGTTGAAATGTGATTCTTGTATCCTCTGCATAACTTAATGATGGTTATTGCATTGATATCTTGGAAAGGTGATGTTTTCCAGCTGAATGCAGCTGAGGAAAGGGGCTTGGTAATTTTTGGGTGACAAGTTTGGCATTGGGTGACCTAAGTCGAGGAATCACTCGTTGGGAAATTGTAGTTGTTCATGGTTATCCTCACATAGTTTTGCATATAGGATGAATGAACCTAAATTAACTCTGACTACATTAACTGCATTAAAGTATTTAGCATGCCTAAAAGTTTTTTCAACTGTTTCTCAAGAGTTTTAGGCATTTCAAGGACAGGGCTTGAGGTCGACCTTTGTGATGAGATTCCCAACGTACGGTTGGACGAGTTAGGATGCATGTATCCCAAAAATGGCCAGTCATACATACTGAGCCCGAGAAGTGTAATATGAGCCAATGAAGGTTGTATGAGCAAAGGATATAAGGGGGAGATGTTTGTTATATCTGTGACATGTTTGCCATAGTTCATATGCATTTATTTGGAGGAATAAGGAGCAAGAACACGTGACAACTTCCACTGTGAGAGTCCAATGTGCACCCGATGTGAGTTCCTGAGATGTCTGAGGTAGCATCCCGGAGATTGGGTGACCTGGGGATGACTCAGTGGAGTAACACAACACTAGGCCGTTGATTTTGAATCCCTTGTATTTCGGCTAGTGGCGTGTGTAACATCCCGTATTTTTAGAAGGTAATTGCCTTAAGCTATTACCCTAACCACTAACTATGAGAGATAGAAACCCTAGGTCTATCTCAGTAATTATAAAATATATTTATATAATGCTAGTATGTATGAATGAATTGATTGTTGATTATAGTAGTAAATATGATTATTAGAAAGGTGTAGACATGACAATGGCAATAGGAACCCCAAATATTCTGATTAGCTCTTTTGACAATAGTCGGTATTGTCTCGGAGTGATCGTAATCAACTAAGCCAGTTAACTGAGAGTACTGACTACTCATGATTCTGGACTCTGAGATAGGGAAATAATTCAGGTGAAACATTATTGCATAGGGTTTACTTGAGAATAGGGTCGTTTTCGTACTGTAGTGACGACATGACGGTATGTGCGACTAATACGGTGCGACTAGTCACAATGTCTGATGTACATGTCACTATGCACATCACTTCAAATTAATTTTCAGACTCCATTAGGCACTACAACAGCCCTAATTTCGTGCATCATCACCAGAATGCATGGAAATGAACCCTAAACATCTTGCATGAAGAGCCATTGCTGGTGCAACTTCATTAACTTGGAAACTTGGTTTATTAATTTAACACCAATTCAGCCTATAAATATAGCTTTCTGGACACCAAAGCAATTCAGGGAAATGGTCTAAGTAGGTTCAGGAGGTTCGAGCAAGGCAGAAGGCTCTGGTTTTCTCACAAAATCGAGGAGCTTGGCTCAAATTTCTCTTCTTCGATTCTCTTATTCTAGAGTGTTTTAGGACTCCAAACCTTTCCCATTAGTTTTCTGGAAGTGCTAGGATGGATTCTGGGCAAGATTTTTGAGGTTTTTCACGAAGAAACGAAGAAAATAAAGTTCTGTAAAATTTTCCCAGTTTCCGGCGACATTTTCCAGATTCCGGTGGCCGGAAAATTTCTCCTTTCACGTTTTCCGGTGTAACCAGGAGGAGTTAGGGCAAACGACCACCACCACTGAACTTATGGAAGCTTGAGGAAGTAGGATCACCGTTCAGATTAGCTCTGGCGATGACGATCGCCGTGGCCGCCGCCGTTCTTCATCTTCTCCGGTGAGCTTCTCAAGAACAAATTCCCAGAACTGTGTTTCCGAGGTAAATGGACCTCCAAAACTCATTTTTCACCTTATTTCTTCAGTTTAGGACCCTTAGGAACATGTTTTAAGCCCTGGAAACTAGAATTTCGAAACCATGAAGCTCATGAACACTTGAAACTCGTGTTCACTATTCTGGCTTGTTTAGTGAGCCAAATGAGTTGGAAACAAGTCGTGTGAGTTTCTGGAACATCAAGGAGCAAATTAGGAAGTCTAGAATGAAGGAAAGAACGAGGAATAGCAAAATCGAATTTTTAAGTTTTAAGCTAGGACACTTGAACATGGAGGATGATGAGAGGGACGTAGGAACATGTATAGTTTGTAATAGAGAGACTCTGCATGCTAGTAATGGTAGATATAGCAAGGAGAAATAGAAAAGAAAAAAAATAGAGAGAGTGATGGAAGTGGGGAATCTCACATAAAATCATAAGAAACTTAGTTTAATTGTAACTAGGAATATGAGCCTATGAGATTTTCTTACACTAACACTAGAATTCAGAATTTAGAAAGTAGTGAAATGAAGGAGAAAATGTGGTTTAGAAATAAAATAGGATTTATGTGTGAAATAAAGAATTTATAGGGACTTACTTGTAAATAAAATAATTATAAGGGACTAAAATGTAAATATGGACATAGTTCTAACTCTAATCTATTACATAATCTTGATAGTAATAGAACCACACAAGAAAGGGGGGGTTTGAATTGTGTGTGTGATTTTTATAAATCTTTTTGCGAGATAGTTATTATAAGTTCAAATACGTTTGTCAAAGAAGTGCAGCGGAAATAAACTTAAAGCTTGAACGATAAAGCACACACGATATTTATCCTGGTTCACCCCCTTAATCGACAGGGCTACGTCCAGTCCTTGGCTTCACCAAGATTTTCACTATTTTAACCAAAATAGTACAAGTGTTCTCAGGGACTTCTCCCAGTATTCTGAGGACTACTCCTTTACAAGTTATTCTAGGACTTCTCCTTTTTCTCTCGAGTGTTAGACAGGACTCCTCCCAGTTCTTTTGCAAGAAAACTTGATTTCTACAAAATCTCTTCAGTAAGAGTGGGTAGAAAATATGAAGAACAGAATTCAGAGATGATAAGCAAGTTGGTTCTCTGAAGGGCTTGTGTGAGAAGGGATAAGAGTTTTCACTCTGCAAAGAGCTTCACACTAGTTGGCGACAGAACTCAGGGAATAGATAAGTTGAGGTTATTGAGTATCTTGGCTTAAAGCTTGTTTGATCGTAGATAGACTTGGAAAGTTTGAATGCTTTGATTGTGTAAAAGTCGCCAAGTTGAAACTGATGCTAAGTCCACTATTTATATCTTCAGTAGAATAACCACTGGAAGCTTTGCTGAAGATTTTCAAAATAGTTCCGTTTGAAATTCTGCTTGATTGTGAGTAACAGATACTTCTTCATCTGATATTGCAATCTGCCAGATAGTGAATGTTTCTTCAATAATGCAAGACGGTATCGTCTGGTGCTGCATCCTGCCTCGACCCATAGAGTCTGAAATTAATGCTCATGCTTTACAGCTAACTGAGTCATTAATGCTCTGACCAGAATATTTGAATTTGACCGTTGAGGAGATACGATGATCAGAAGATATCGCCGCTAATTCAGTAAAAGCAGCTTGAATTAAGGAATGTCAGAGGATTTGAATCTTCAAGGAATGAGGCGCTTAATTCTGTCTCTTTCGTCATTAATGCTCTGAAGAGCCAAGAGGTGCACGACAGCTCATCTTTGGGTTGAACAAACGATCACCTTCAGGATATTTCTTTTTACACGAGTCTTCAATCATTGCTTCAGTCAACTCAGTATTCTTCATAAATTCAGTAGCTGATCAACCAGACGTTCATCACAGGCGGACGGACTCTCTCTAGTGGCAGACTGATTCACATAGGCGGACGGATTTCTCTATTGTCCTATTCTTGACAATTTGCTTTTTGATAATGCTTTGTCGAAATCCTCGCAGTATATCTCCAATTAACAAGTGTTCCTGAATATGAAAACTTTGAAGAAGTCAGTAACACTTAGCGAAATTGTTATTTATCAAAATAAAGTAACTTATTAAAATTGTTTGATTCTAACAAATCTGTAATATATGGTATCATGTGCAGAATATCAAGGATTCTATACAGACTCAGAACCTCAAGCTGGAAACCGAGGTAAGGGGAGTTAGACTATGCCATGTCATGTTAGGTTTCATATAAACAGTCGATTAGAAAGATGGAATGCATACTATTGTTATGTGTGATTGCTTGTCTGATATGTTATGATATTTCTGGATGATTGTTGATTGTTCTGTGCTGAACTTGATTGTGAAGTTGTTACATTGAACATTAGAACGGGAGAGTACACTATGGGATATAGTGGTACTAGGAATTTCCGTCACAAGGCTTATTTGAAATTGCTATAAGCAATATTTTTATAGCATCTGTGGTAGTAGAGCAGAGGGAAAAATCTTGAGGTAATTGTTGGCCTGTCGCTTGTTTATGAAATTCAGTAGGATAGATAGTTAATGGACATAACTAAATGAATTAGGGAGTTGAAACGGTTTGAAAACTTAAGTGCGGGCTGGTTACCGAGAAAACGTGGTTCCTGTGTGTAAAGCTCTACTTACCTATTATATGTGTTACTCAATTGTTATGAACTCATTTATGAGATTCAGTTACAGATGCAACGGAGTTCATCTTAGTTATGTTTCTGGTTAATCAGGAAGTATAAGGGGGTGACGAAATGCTAAATGATATATTCATATTTACCTGGAGAGATAAGGAGTAGGAAAGCACTGTCACTACATTGTAAGGATTGTGGATTATACAGAGATACCGAGGGTGACTATGTTCAGAGATGAATAAGTCCGGGAATACATGATGGGACTACCTCTCTACCAGTTGCAGGCTGGACCCCTTAGGTCGGGTTGGTATGAAGTTAAAGGACTGGGAAAGTCATGTATATCTGTCAGTGAAGCCCTAAGGTAATCCAAGTTCGGTAAAGAGTGGAACGAGGGTAAATTCCGTGTCCATAATTCCCGAATGGCTTTCAGAAGAGTGTAGAAGCTAAAATGCTTTGGGCCTTATACACTATTAGCATTCATGAGATCAAAATTTAAAAAGGTCAGATCAGGGACTTTCTTCTCAGGGGTATAGCCTCTGGGGCAAATGGGAAGCGAAGTCTGACTGAAATATGGAGTTATAAGGGAGGCTTGATAACCCACATGTTTGCATATTGTTTGTGTGCTTGGTGTGATCATGTGTGATGATGATATATTATCTTGATTTGTGATAGATCACTTATATGTTGTGTAGCATGTATATGGTTATGTTTGACTCACCCTTGCACTTCATTTTCTATATAGATATTGACAGGTATACCAATGAGCAGACCACCAGTCGTCTCCATCCATGCTGAATTTCCGGCAGCCTCAGGATGGTATCATGACCCATCCACTGGATACTGTCTATATAACGGAGTGTCAGTTTTCTGGTTTAGGAGTTACCTTAATGAAGAAGTTGGATACCCTGTTACCTTACCTATGACCTTTTCTTTCTACTTACCTGTGAGAGCACGCCATATTAACCCAAGAGACTCACCTGGACCACCACATGAGCCTGAGCCGGTACCCGCGATACCTATTAGAGAGTTTCCACCTGAAGGTGATAACCCCAGTCATCATCAACCATCTGAGTCAGTCACCTCACCGTCTCTTAGGAGACCTGGACCTCGAATGAGAGTTACCGCTAGGAAGAGTGTGATAGCTCAAAACAGGAGAATGACTGCTAGGGAGTATAGGAACCTATTTCACCGTGGTGAGACCTCTCGTGCAGCAGAGGTGAGAGTGCCGGTAATCCAGATTGAGGATAGTGTTGGTATGGAGGAGGCTCGGAATGAAGCTGGAGATGGTCCGAATGGTGCAGCAAACCCTTAGCTGCTTGTTGTCTCTATGTCACTAATAACCCTGTTATGTTACTCACTATGTTTAGTTTGTGTGTACTTGACGAATGGTTTGAGGATGCTTGGAGTATTCACTGTTGAAACACTCTACTAAATTTCTGTCACTTGTAATATATTCGTGGTTGTGTTGAATAAAATTTGTGTGTTACTAATATCTCTTGGCAGATCGTATACTATCATAAGTAAAGGTTCATGGTAAATATATGAACCGAGGAGTTAGGATAAAGAACAGGTAACACTGTAGCTTCCGCATATAGATGTATACTAACATATGAAAGTAGCTAAATAGGATATGGAAAAAAAAAACTTGTGCCAATCCTTGGTTCGGAGGATAAATAGGAGAAGTAGTAACGTTTATACTTCGAGCTCAAGGAGCGTCACACATGGAATCAGAGGGTGGGTTTGTTATGGAGGGGATGAAGATGATGAAGATGTTGAAGAAGATGAGTTGGGGATAAAAATAAAAAATAAAAATAACTTTAACAGAGTTTTTTGTTACAAATTTTATTTTTTTTAAATTTTGACAGAAGACGTTAATTTTTAACGGAATAGTGACGGGGGACTAAAACTGCTGTCGTTTGTCAAAGTGAGGGACCATTTAGGCTAATTTTTTTTGTTAGGGATTAAAAGTATCAAATCGTGATAAGTGAGGGACCAAAAGTGCTACTAAGCCTTTGAATTATATTCCATAATTATATATATATATATATATATATATATATATATATATATCAAAATAAAAGATTTTAATTCAGTCTTAAATTTAAATAATATTATTATGAAAATAATACTTGATCAAACTAATAGCAATTAGGTCTCCAGCACGCCTGGGGTGTTGGCTATAAATCGATTGGCTGTCACTCAGATTGCGTTCAAATCGTGCAGGTTCTCCCGCAACAAGGAGACTTTCATTCGTTTTGGGATACAGACTCAATTCAGAGAGTTCGCACCATGTTGAGTTGGGATTGGCTAGTGCTGCACAAGCATGTTCTCGTACAGGAACAAAGTAGGGGATTGGTTAACCGTGAAGCTTCCGTGATAGTTCTCCTCGGCGCTTTTGGAGGCTTCCTCTTTCTGGCATTATTGCATTGTCGTGTCAGGATGTAGTAGTGTAGTTGTTGCTTTGCTTTATTCTTCTTTTGTAACCAAAGAAAAAACTAATAGCAATTATTCTCTAATGTATAGACTTTATTGAAATCCTTAATTCAAATGAATAATTTTTCAACATACATTTAAACATTCATCATAAGGGTCCCCCTAATGTGCAGTATGATAGGTAAGAAAGTAATATATATAAATTATCATATTTATCAATTGAAAGTTTTAAAGTTACCTCATCTTTATCGTTTGTAGTGTGGTCAAACGATTTATCATCGATTTGTCATAATCTTGACTTCTTAGTCTGCTACAGGATCAGGAGAGTCAGTGAGCGCCATGAACACTGGATGTGTTGTTCATTCTCCTGATTCGAATGTTCCAACGTGAGCTTGTCATGAATCAAGATGACTTCTCTTTTCTGGATCTTTTCTGAGAGAGAACTTGTTCATTTCATATATTTGCTAGAAGATTCAGCATTGGTGGGGCCAAAGATGAGCTGGATCAGAAAACCATGTTTTTATTGACTAGCTCTTCTTAAATGAGTATGGAATCTTCTGCAAGTTCCAATTTATACGTGGTCAGCTTCTCTATGAGATCCTCTACTCCTTTCTTAAGTTGATTTCTTAGAGGTTGTATTCCCTTCAGTGTTCTTTGGATCATGGTTGCTTTTGACTGAGGAGTATCCCTGTTAACCATGGATCTTTTCGCTCTACACCTGTTAAGATGTTAGTACCTTTCGCTCTTCATCAACATTTGGATTCACTTGTGGATTTACCTGGTTTACCAAAAATCTGAGTAAACAAAATGGCACACCTAGTGGGACAGATTTGTGAAAACTATGTTTTCCAAAGTGTCATTTATAATCTGGTTCTAAACTCCAGTTTAGTCGAACTGTGGATTGAAATTGATTTTCAATAAAATTTTGGAACTGTACGTATTGTTAAGGCTATTCATATAGAAACCTTCTATAAATGGCTTATAACAGATCAATGTATAATGCCTCTTCTTTTGGAAATTCTGAGCAAGGAGGAATTCAAAATGGTCAAGAACATACTCGGTTTAACACCATGGGTATGACCATTCCTCTGATTCAATGTGTGTCGTTGGATTCATTTCCTTCAAATTCGACCACTAATATTGATTTATTATTGATGAGACATCAAATGGATGAGAGTAACAGAAACATGGCAAATTTGTTTTCACAACAAATGTCGACTATCTTGAACCCTCTAATTCAAAATGCAAGTCAAAGATATCAACACTTGCTCGACAAATGGGTTGGATCGCTGATATTTTTGGAGCACCACCTCTTGACCAAACCTTCCAACAAATTGTTGGTTATGGTCAAAATCTGCCTCAAATTCGACTCAAAATGAACTTCAAGATTTTGGTTGAAATGAACCTAATAACTTGGTTCAAAATCAGCCATGACGTTTCAAACAAAACTTAGACAAAAATGTATTGGTTAATCGAAACCAGAATTTCCAACAAGTTGTTAATCTTGGTCGAAATGAACCTAATAACTTAGTTCAAAATCAGCCACAGGATTTCGACCAAAACATAGACAATAATGTCTTAGTTAATCGAAACCAGAATATCGACAACTTCCAAGATAGACTTAGACAATAATATGGAGGGGCAACGACATGTTGTGAATGTTGTCGAACATATTCTAAATCAACATGGTTTCAATGTTGGATATGCTACTCGTCCAAATTTCATATCTCCATGTCCTGAAATAGTTCTTCGAACAGACATCCTGGAGAATGGCAAGTCCCAAAATTTACTAAATTTTTGGGGGTCATGGGTGAATTAACTGATAGTGCGAGAAACACACAAGAAATGAGGGTTTGAATTGTGTGTTTGAATATAAAAGTGTGTGCACGCAGCGGAAAATTAACTTAAGATAGAAAAATAAAGCACACACAGTATTTATCTTGGTTCACCCCCATAATCGACAGGGCTACGTCCAGTCCTTGGCTTCACCAAGATTTTCCACTATTTCATCAAATAGTTCAAGTATTCTACGAGACTTCTCCCAGTATTAGAAGGACTTCTCCTATCAAGTATTGTACAGGACTTCTCCTAGTATTCTAAGGACTTCTCCTCATTAGTATTCTACAGGATTACTCCTGATTCCCTTTACAAGGTGAGTTTGTTGTTCTACAAAATTCTCTTCAACAATAGTAAGGTAGAAAGATGAAGCGCAGATTACAGAGAGGATATGAATTTAAGGTTCTTTGTTTGTTTTGTATGTGACTAAGATAAGAGTAACACTCTATGGGTTCTTCACACATGTGGACGACTTTACTCAATAAGAAATAGCTTGAAGCTTTTTGAGTTAAGGCAATGGAAGCTTGGTTCTTTGGGCAACTTTGTAGAGATATGCATTAGGTTGTGTTCAAGTCGCCAAGTTGTTCCGGGAGCTAACTTCTCTATTTATATCTCCAGTAGGAAGTCTTCATTGATCTTGACGAAGAAGAGAAAATAGATCTGTTAGTGCTCCTGCTTCCCTTGGACACCTATCCCTTGGGTTCGATATCTTATATATTACGCGATAATTAACCGTGCACTTGCGGATTTGACTATCAGGAATGTTCCCTACCATCTATATTTTTATTTTCTTAATATTAATTTTAATTCATTTAGCTGAATTAAAATATAATTAGGCTACTTAGTGATCAAGTAGGCCTGACCTGGATTTCAGCTATAAATAGACTGCAAACCTTCATAGTTTTTCATTCACCATAAGAGCAGAAACACTTCCTCCTCCCTCTCTAGATTTCGAGTTCTTCTCCTTCCTAGGGAGAGTTCTCACTAGTTCTTTGTTCTTGTTCTTGGCCTTCATCCTTTCTTGTTTCGAATTTCTCTTTCTTTTGATGTGGCAATTCAAGCTCGTGAAGGAAGAAGCATGAGGAAGCGTTTGTGAAGAAGATCATCAAGGAATTCTTCAAGTGTTCTACATTTTCTTCATAGGGTTCTTCGTTTCAAGGTTGGTAGATACAATCATTTTCGAGACATGCGGTAGGAGTTTTATTGATAATTAGTTATTAAAAGGGTTGGGCTATTAGGAATTATTATATGAAGTATATAGTTTCTGTTTCAATAAGTTCTTCATGTTCTTCATAGAATTCATTGGATTATGGAAATATGAAGTGGTTTGATATTAGGAAAAATTTGAAAATCTCCCCTAGGTTGTAGATGTTTGTCACGACTATGTATGCATAGGTTAGGGTTTGATAAATTTTTAACAACTTGATATTATGGTTGTAATCTTCATAATTAATTATTAGGATATTGTGCGATAATAAAATATTGAGATAGAATTTTAATTTTAATTTAGTTATATAATTGAATTTGAATTTGAAAAGATATGAGTTATATTTGATTAGATTAGATTTGCTTATATCTTTTAGAAGATATAATTTTGAGATAAGTTTTAGAGATAATAGGATTGATAAAATAAATATATATAATATATGAATGGTTCAATTTTTTTGATTATAAGTGGGAAGGAGTTTTTAATTTTCAAGACTTGGTTATTTTAGGATAGAATCCTTCGATATTTGTTTAACTTTTAATATAAGGTTATGTTTAATGAGTAGTAGGAAAAGATGGAAATTACATACATTATAATATATATATATATATATATATATATATATATATATATATATATAGATGAGTTGAAGTTTTTTAAAATCTAATTTATAGTTAGAGATAAGGTTAGTATTATTTGGTTAATTTTAATTAAGTGCAGTTTTTTTTTGAGAAAATAGGCATAAAAAAACCTATATATATATATATATATATGCGTTTTAGTGTAAAAAGGATGAGATAGGAATTTTTAATTAAGTTCATGTATGAGGTGAGTTTTTCTAAGGCTAGATGATTAATTTATTAAATAAATATAGTGCAGTTTTTATTTTAAATAATTGGTTTAGCTAAGAGGAATTTATTATGCTACGGAAATAGAATTAATTCTACCTTATTATAATTATATATATATATATATATATATATATATATATATATATATATATATATATATATGTATGTGTGTGTGTGTGGTAAATAATTAAGAGGGTGAAGTTTTTATTTAAATACTATGATGTTTGGTGTTTTAAATGAAAATATAAAATGCTAGTATATAATAAAGTAGTTGAATTATATACTTATGCATGGGGTAGTTATTGGGTAATAAAATAAAATGAATTAATAGTGTTAAGTATGCACATGCATGCAAAAGTACGTAGACTAATTACGTAGAGTAAATGTGTGTTGTTCTAAAGATTTTATGTGGAGGACTTCTCTTTTGGACTTGTATATATGCTTGGATTAGACCAAAGTAATTGTAACTCAGTCCTTAGACGTGTCTGCTTGTGAAGAGTGTTGTGTGATTATTTATCGTGCTTGTTGATATCATATGCTTGATTTATTGATGTCATTATATTCATATGATATGTATTTGGTTATGTGATTACTTGATTATTTTCCTAAGTGTTATCATATGCTATCATTTGGAATCAATTGTTTATGTGCTTGATGTTATTGATTGTTTAATATTTATGATGTCATACCATGCTATTGTGGTAGAGATTACTTTTATATCCTTAGCGTTGGATTTGTTTTGAACGTTAGATGACTGTTCGGTTTTGAGTTGGTTGACTAACTCATAGCATAACATTGTTTTGGTTCGATTGAGAATCGTTCCTGTGTTTCTTGGTTCACCTGGTATTTTTCATCTAGTTGTTCTTGTATAAGTGGCGTACCATGCAAACGACTAGTTTCGTTGGTGTTGTTTTGTGAAGTTCAAACGATCTCAAGACACTTATTAGATTTTGAATGATAACAATTTTGTGATCAATTATGATAGATAAAAATTTCCTAAACTTTGTGTATTATCATTTTCAACAAGCATCTCTATCGTCTGCCAAGACTAAAACCTAAAGAAGCATTTTTATCGTCTGCCAAGACTAGAACCAAAAGAAGCATCTCTATCGTCTGCCAAGACAAGGACTAAAAGAACTATCTCTATCGTCTACCAGGCAGTATTGTCTAACAGTATGAAGAAAGGCACCTATCGTTTTCCAGGCGTTATCGTCCAACGACGAGAAGAAATGCATCATCTAAGACTTGATTTTCGACCAACGTCTGATTGTCTAAAGAAGCATCGTCTGAAGCAGTATCGTTTAGAGACAAGAAGTATCGTACAATGCTTCATTGCAAAGTATCGTCTGATCACTTTGAGAAGCATCTTCTGGATCAAACTGAAGACAGTTACTCCCTCCATCCCAAATTATAAGGACTTATTCAGACAATCACGCTTATTAAGAAAATATGTAATAAGCTAATTAATATCTTGGTTTTGTTATTTTTTGTATAAATCTCTCATATATGCCCCTATTCAAAGCTAATTAGTAGATGTGATAATTAAAGTTTTGGAATTGAAAATATAATGAATGCAAGGGGTAAAACAGGAAAAGCTTATTATTTTTTTTCTGAAATCTAGAAGGGGTCTTATAATTTGGGACATCAAGTTTGTCTCTATGGGTCTTATAATTTCGAACGGAGGGAGTAATATTTAACAAATTTCATTTATGAACTGTCTAAAGTTGGCAAGACCAGTCCCCGAGGAACATCTCTGAAATCACAGAGTGAAGAGTCAGATTGTCAACGGCTACTCTCTACAAGGCAAGGTACAACGTTTGTGAATATACAAAATGAATTTATTCACTCTCTACCGAAGTATTAAATGCCCCTTTGCTTAGTCATTCTCAGCATTAAATGCTTGCTCGTTCACACACGCAACAACGTTAAATGCAATGTTCTTTCAGACACATTAAAGGATTCGAATATCTCAATATGTCTATATCAAGTTGAACCAAAGAGGAGATATTCAGAGTTTCAGACTGCTGCAAGCTATCTACTCCATCAGAATATGCATTCTAAGCCTTCAACGGTCAAGTGCATTTAATGAAGAGATCTGTTACTCACAATGAAGATATTCATGAAGAATTCACGTGATTCTCTCAGCTTCGTTCAACCACTCTCATAACCCAAGTTTTCAAGTGAAGCTATAAAAGGAAGACTTGGAGAATTTAGAACTAAGAATCCGAACTTGCTATCAACCATCTACTTACTTTTGATTCTCATTTTTCTCAAGTGTCAAAACCTTCAAGAGAAGAAAATCTTCCAAGTGCAAAAAGATCCTAAGTGTCAAACTTTATCTAGCCTTCACACCCAAACAGAGAACATATCGTCTGATCCTCTTTGTTTAGCTACAACACAAGTATATAATAAAAGAGTCATATCCTCCACACTTAGATTTATCTGTTCTTAATCTTTCTACCTCACTCTTTCTAAAGATACTTTGTATAAGTGTAAATTCTTGTAAATATTTGGCAGAAGTCTTGTCGAATACTTGGGAGAATTCCTATTGAATATTGGGAAAAGTCCTGTCGAATATTGGGAGAAGTCCTGTTTAATGATAGTTAGTGAAGTGTAGTAATGATTCCCGCCAAGGAGGTTGAGGTTAATGTTAAAAACCCACAAGCTGATGGAGTCTCTCTGACGGAGAAAGATGTGGACTACGACGAAGTATTTAGCGATAGAGAAGACTCAGAGAAGAACCATGTGTCGGGGACGAAGCAGGGAAGCTCGACGACAGTGGAAGACTCGATAGCACTGATGGAAGATGACAATGCTAGAAGGCTCGACAGAGCTAGTAGCAGGCTCAGCGGTGATGGAACGGTGATGACGACACTGGTGTGGGAAGAAGATGAATCTAATTTCTCGAAGTCATTTACCTTTAATAGTCATTTTATTTTATTTTTATAATTAAAACATGTGTGAAATGTCTGAAATATCCAATCCTATAAGGACCCGCTATTTAAAATATGGAAAATGATTTATCCTCCTACAAATCATCTACACACTAAATGAAGAAAGAATTTAGTGCATTTGATATCTTGAAAGTGTAAAAAAAATTAATTTTTTCTCCATTTAATGTGTAAAAGGATTTGTATGACGATGAACTGCGAAGATATAACAATATTCTTAAAATATCCGCATAAAACCAAAAAATTTCTTATTTTAAAATCTCTTTTTTAATTTCATTAACATAGAGTTTCAAATAAATCCATGTCCATGCGCTTAGATCGACTGTAAAAAAAGCTTTGTTGCTTTCCTTTGTTAACAAAAATAATTACAAGAGAGAAAGTCAACTTTTATTGTTGTGTGGCAATTAGCCTAAGCTAAAGCTGAAAGTGTGGGTCCCACTTCTAAAAACAACCGTTGCTCTTCCCTATTTCCAGGCTCCGTCCTCGTATTCCTCGCGCACTTGAATTGAATGTGTCTGTGTCTGTCACCCTTCCATTAGTACTACGCTTCTCTCTCTCTAACAATTTCAAAATTCAAACTTTCAAACCAAAGCTGCTACTTTCCTTACATATCATCATCAAACACAAACCCCAATTCTCGTTCTTCTAACAGAACTTCTTCTTACATGCTTAACTACCCGAACCTGCAGCTGCTATGTTCTTGATTTTCCGCAGCTGAAACCTCACTCGTACTAAAGAAACCCAGCTTTCATTCAGTTATTCTATTTTTTCACCCAAAAAATGAGGGAAGATCATCATAACCCATCAGAGAACAACAACAACAACAAGCTTAAAGCTTCAAGATTTTCCGATCAAAACCAACCCCCACCAAAGCTTCAATCTTCCAAAGGAAGCAACAACCCTAGCAGCAACAATCACAATCACTCAAAACCTAGGTTGTGGGGTGCCCACATTGTCAAAGGCTTCTCTGCTGACAAGAAAACCAAAAACCCCCAACAACAATCAACGGTTCCAACCAAAAAACAGACACTAACAACAACAATTTCAGATGTTGTTGTTGCGAACCAGAAGAGTAACCCTTTTGTCCCTGCTCATTCCCGAGTCAAGAGGTCCCTCATGGGTGATTTATCATGCTCCTTAAACGCTCAGGTTCACCCTCACGCTTTCCCTTCGCACCGGAGACAATCCTCCACCGATTTGTTCACGGAGCTGGATCACATGAGAAGCTTGCTGCAAGAATCGAAGGAGAGAGAGGCCAAGCTGAATGCTGAGCTTGCAGAGTGTAAGGGGAAACAGAGTGAGGTTGATGAGCTTGTGAAGAGGGTTGCTTTGTTGGAAGAAGAGAAGACCAGCCTCTCTGAGCAATTAGGTGCGTTGAATTCAGTGATGGAGAGAAAAGAGGAAGGGGTGAAAGGGGAATGCAGGGATTTTTGTTCGGTACAGGGTGAGCTGGAGGTTGTGGAGCTGAGGAGGCTGAATAAGGAGCTGCAGATGCAGAAGAGGAACCTCACTTGCAGGCTCTCTTCTCTGGAGGCTCAGTTGTCTTGTCCTGCCAATTCTTCAGAGGTAATTTTCTCAATCTTGATTGATTTTTCTTTTTTATGAGACAAAAAAGTTTCCTCTTTTCTGTTCTTCTGTTGTTGGGTTGGAAAAAAAATCATTGGTTTAATGTGAACAAGTGAATAAACAGTTTAGAAGAAGAGAGGAGGAAGGTATCCTTGTAAAACTTTGTTTGAGTTAATTAATATTAATTATAGTGTATAAAGGGTTTAAATTGCGGTTGGCGGTTACATTTATGTTGTGGAATTGAGCAAATTGCGGTTGATGTGGGCATATGAGCGACCCTGATGTCATTGCGGGGACACAATCTGTTTATGTTGCGGCTGCAATTGCAGTTAAGATTATGTTGTAGAATTGCGGTTAATGTGGCCATATGTGTGATCGTGATGTCGTTGTGAGGACAAAAATCCCTTTACGGTTACGGCTGCAATTGCGGTTGTGGACCACAGCTTAAAATACTACTTAATGCACTAATTCATTGCCGAACTGATGGGGAAATTTATTTCCTTTTAGATTTCAAATTACTTGTGCACATTGTTTTGTTTTGGTTGCATATTATAATTTAAGCTTCTTAATCTTTGGTGTAGTGTTTTTTGTACATGTTAGTTATGTCTGTTTCTCCAACAATTGAAGGTCCTTGTAACATTTTTTTGAGTTAATATGAACTTGATTTGTTTTAATCAAAAACTTCATTGATTGATGCACTGATTCATTAATTGGGAAATTTATTTCATTTTGTATTCCAAATTTTTTCTGCACATTGATTTGTTCTTGTTGCATATTTTTCATGTTTCACTAGTTGCTATGTTTGTTTAATCAACAATTATCTAAAATTACAAGGCTGACTGAGCTTTCACTTTGTTTTTTTGCTGATTCACCTTTTCCTCCTCTAAATGTTTTTTCTGATCAGAGTGACATTGTTGCCAATATTAAAGCTGAGGCATCATTGCTCAGGCTCACCAATGAAGACCTGTGCAAACAAGTAGAAGGTTTACAGACAAGCAGATTAAATGAGGTTGAGGAGCTTGCCTACTTAAGGTGGGTGAATTCATGTTTGAGAAATGAGTTGAAGAACACATGCTCAGACTTGGATTCTGATAAGCCATCTAGCCCTCGATCTGTGATGAGTAATAGTGGAGGAGATTGTGTTAGTTCTTTCTCTGATCAAAGCAATAGGTACTCAAAATGTAGTAGTAGTACAAGTAGGTTCAATTTGATAAAGAAGCCGAAAAAGTGGCCTATAAGTAGTGACCCTTTGTCACAATTAGAGTGTTCAGATAGCCTCATAGAGAAAAATTGGATTGAATCAGAGGTAATTGGAAGAAGCCCCAGAAGAAGACACTCTATCAGTGGATCCAATTGCACAGAGGAAGAGATTCTCCTCAATAAGAGAAGACAATCTGAATATTTTGTATGTTCAAAAGAAATAGAAAAGGATTCAGCTCCATTATCTGTTCAATCTGATTTAGAGATTGTCCAAAGACCACAATGTTTTGGCAACTTCCAAGAATCTAACAAGCTTTTAGCTTCTTCAGATGTTGAGAAGAGGGCCCTACGCGTGCCGAATCCCCCTCCAAGGCCTTCATGTTCTATTCCTAACTCAACAAAGCAGGAAAGTTCAACTCAAGTTCTGCCCCCTCCGCCTCCACCTCCCCCACCACCTCCTTTGAATTTTGCATCAAGAAGTAACTCGGCGATGGTGAAACGAGCCCCGCAAGTGGTGGAGTTGTACCATTCACTGATGAAGAGGGATTCAAGAAAGGATTCCTCAAATGGAGGACTCTCTGATGCACCAGATGTTGCAAATGTTCGTAGCAGCATGATCGGAGAAATTGAGAATCGTTCATCACATTTGCTTGCTGTGAGTAGTTTTTCACTTCATTTATCTCATGTTTAGATCAGATTATTTTTCCTTACAATCAATTCTGGCCTCATGTAAGCTTCTCCTCAAAGTTGATTTTGACTTCAGAATCAATTGTGGAAAGATTTGTAAACATGCACTTATCTAAATTATTCAATTTCAGTCATTTTTGTCATAAATTTCTTATGAAGAGTAGATGGTTTTGGCCACTGAGTCATATTTATTATATTATTATTTATGCTTATTAGCATACATAATGTTCATCACATTTGCTTGCTTTGAGTAGTTTTACGCCTTATGTATCTAAGTCATTAAATTTCATCCTTTTTTGTGATAAATTTCTTTGATAATGTAGATGATTTTGGCCACTGGGTCATATTTATTGTATTATTTATGCTTATTACCATACATTGGGGGAGTGGAATCTTTTGAGTTACTAATAGCAGAATTATGAAGCCATCCTAAAGTCTTTTGTATCTTATTTTGTTGAAGGGTCTTGCCTTACATCTATATTGCTAATAACTATCCCTTGATATGTAGATAAAGGCAGATATTGAGACTCAGGGAGAGTTTGTAAACTCATTGATTAAAGAGGTTAAAAATGCGGTTTACCAGAACATAGAAGATGTGGTGGCATTTGTGAAGTGGCTAGATGACGAACTTTGCTTCCTTGTAAGTGGCTTTCTTCTTATGACCTGTCTAGCTTTGACATTGAACTTATGTCATGTCTGAATTAAGGTATAAACTTAGCCACTTTTATAGCATAAGCGCTTATGTAAGTGTTTGGGTTTGGGTAAAGCTACTGAAGATAGCTTATGACCTATCTATATAAGCTACTTCAGCTTATTTTCATAAGCTAATATGAGTAGCTTATGAATATGCACTTAACCTACGTATAAGTGCTCAATTAAGCTATTTCAATACTCTTATCAATAAGCGCTTATGTGATAGGTGTTTATCACCTTAAGCGTTTAATTAAGTCATTTATCCAAAAGCAAATAGATCCAAATTATCCATCATGGAATTAAAATATGAGCTTGTTTGCTATTGTCTTGGGATCTATACTCCTTTTATTTTGCTATCCCTATAAAAATCTGTGATTTTTGTGCATATACATGCCATTTGATATGTAAGTTTATGATTGTGTGCATTCAAAGGTGGATGAGAGGGCTGTCCTTAAGCATTTTGATTGGCCAGAGAAAAAAGCTGACACATTAAGGGAAGCAGCATTTGGTTATCAAGATTTGAAAAAATTGGAATCTGAAGTCTCCTCCTACAAGGATGATCCCCAGATACCTTGTGACATTGCTCTAAAGAAAATGGTTGCATTATCAGAAAAGTGAGTTACTCAAATATCTGTGAAAGTGCTTTCTGTCACCCCATAAAGAAGAAAAATAAGAGTCTTTTGTGGTTCTAAACTTGGTCTCTCTTTTTGTGTTTCTCTTTCAGAATGGAGCGTACAGTTTATAACCTTCTTCGCACAAGAGATTCATTAATGCGTAACTGCAAGGACTTTCAAATTCCAATAGAATGGATGCTTGATAATGGAATCATCGGCAAGGTACACCATACTATGCATCCATCTACAGAAAATGTAATATTGTGTGTTCGGAGAAACAAGTTAGAGATGGCTAAAAAGTACTTACACCCAACGAAACTACCAAGTTCCTTTTATTTTTTCTTGAAATCTGTCTGAATGTGCTTTCACTTTAAAGTAGCTATTTGGATATGGCTAAAAGTACTTTCAAGGTACACTATACTATAGCTATGGTTTTCAAACATAGCCAATAGTTGTTCAAATCCTAAGCATAGTCATAGGTTTTCCACTTTATTTGGGGTAGGAAATGTGACTGCATATTACTTATTGATGTGGTTACCAATAGATTTAGGATTAGGTTGGCCAAAGTAATAGGCCTTTGTTATAAAAATCATCTATTTGGCAATATAGTTGTAATATTCTATGATATTATCCTGGAAGCTTGAAAAAGCTTAATGTTTATGACATTTGATTCAACTCTTTTTTGTAGATTAAACTAGGCTCAGTTAAATTGGCCAAAAACTATATGAAAAGGGTAGCCATGGAACTTCAAGCTAAGTCAGCATTGGATAAAGATCCCGCAATGGATTACATGCTTCTCCAAGGAGTGAGATTTGCTTTTAGAATCCATCAGGTAATCAGCATCTTTGTCCATGCTTTTAAGTTGCACCTTCAGTGCTAAGTGTGAGTAGTTTTTGGGTGTCAGAGTTGATTCTGAGGAAAGAGAAGCCGGTCCAAACATGCTATCATGTTTCTCAGCTGTTCTAGAATCTTTACTTTCTATTTATTCGAACTGCCTAACAATGAACCTGTTAGTGACTATTTTCTCAATACTGCAGTTTGCAGGAGGTTTTGATGCAGAAACAATGCACGCATTTGAGGAGCTTCGCAATCTCGCTTCTCTACTCAACAAAACATAAGAGAATGGTGATGGGTGTTCACAGCTTACCATCTCAGTAAGCCATAACTAGTTAACCTCTGCATAGTTGCAATCTGGGTTTAAAAGTCTATGATTGCATTACATTTTGTTAGTGAGAGATAGAAAAGATTTTGTTGTATTTATATAACCTGTTCTTTTGGAGAGAATAGAGCTGTATTTAAATAGCAGAACGAATGCAAAATCAAATTTAGAAATGTAAAACAATCAAATTCAAGATGAATCTGATTGTAAGACCACAAGAATATGAATCAATCATAATTTACTTAAGGTTAACAGAAAGGTTTTAAATTGCAGTTGCAATCGTGGTTGTGGCTTGCATACATGTAGGGCTATGCAGCAGCAATTTCGGTCCCAAGGCCGATGGGAGTACTTCAAAATCTGTTACGTTGCGACCACAGTTGCGGTTGCGAACTGCAATTTGAAACTCTGGTCAACAGTGACATGTCTTCATTTTGGTTGCATATTAATTACTAGAAATGGATCTTGTAGACACCTTTGCCGTGTAAATGAGGATTCGGTCAAATATATTGATTACTCTAGGTACATTTATTTATTACATTGATACAAATATTAATTCGTTTAGATATGTTTGAAGTATTCATGTTTGGTTAGAAGTGGAATACAATAGTAACCAAAAAAACTATTTCTTCATGAAGTAAAGGCATATCATAACATCAAACTTGTGATTTTACCATCTAATATGTGATTTCTTTTTGTCGTTGACGAGTGCAAACATGTTCAGTAAACTGTAATTGTTATTACATTTTTTGAATTTATATTTCCTTATAAAAATCTAGCTTGTCTATTAATAGAACAACACATTTTTCCGTTGTTCCTACAAGTTAATACGTAATTTTATTCCCTACTAAATTTTATATATTTCATCCCTTAGTTTTGTTAATTATTACAATTATTTCCATGAATCACTTTCCTTCAATTTAAAGTTATCAAATACTCATTTTCAATTAAAATCTTAAGAAATACATTTTCTTAAATAGTCAATTAACATATTATATTTAACATAAAATAAAACTGAAATTTTTCTCTCTTCAAACCCAAGTACCCTATTCTTACATCCACGAAAAAGTTCTTTTAAATTTATCAAAATTTCAGGGACTTTCTAAATTTTAACCTTGCCTGGGATAAACAATCTTTTTGATACGTTCTTGAACACATTATTTATGATTGGCTCATTTAATAAATTAACTTTTATTTTCAGGTGGGTAGAACTTCTGAGTGACAAAGCTATGCTAAAAAACACTTACCCCAACATGTAAACCGAGAAATTATATTTTACCACATTAACTTTAACGTCATTCATAAAATTCAACCACATTTTCCTTTTTTTTTATCTTAACATCATATTCAACTTGATTCTCATAAAATTCTCATGAGAAATAATTCTTGGTATCTCTCATATTTATATTAGTCTCAAAAAATATCAGTTACTCGCATTAGTTCTTAGACTATCTCACTAGAATTTTTTTTTTTTTTAACTAACTATCTCACTAGATTTAATATGAAAGATAATGAGATAAGCTTTTTTTTACCGGGCAGTTATTAATTTCCTCACTATGGATGTTTTCATTAAACGGGGTCACGAACGCTCTATTTTTATGGATAAGGATCGAACTCCTAACTTTATGATTAAAGAATAAAGTGAGTTAACCATTACGTTATAGTAAATAAGATAGTTATTGTGAGGAAGATAATGAGATAGTTAAAAAAATACTTTATATAAAATTTATATAAGCACTAAGTTGAAAAGAAGTGATAAGATCTAAAAAAAACTGTGGTTTATTCATTGAATCAATACTTTTTATTATGGTTGGGGTTTCTTAAAGGGATAGTGATACACACACGCTTTGACTCTTTGCTCACTAATAGCCGTGGGATGACACATGTGGGTCAATGAATCGAATGGTGAAGATTGAACGCAGACGTGTTTGCAAACAGATTGATTTTTCTACCCGTGTTTAAATTTTTCTTTCTAAAACCAAGCCATTCTAAAGGAGAAATATATTCGATGTACCAAAGAAGGAGAAATATAAAGTGGCTATTTGAACCCTTAATTTAAGATCTTTATTATTTATCACACCCGGAATTGTAAAAGTAATTTAAAGTAAAAAAATAGAAATACAAAATTTAGTAATTAGATATAGAAAGTACATTAAAATTTAGTATAAAAATTTAATTATATTCTACCGTATTATAATTGAAAAAGATTAAAACAATTGAAAGGAAAAAGATAATATTCCTTCTGTCCAAATAATAAACCCTTTAGAGACAAATTTGGTGTCCCCAATTATAAGACCCTTTTTAGATTTCAGAAAAAATAATAATAAGTTTTTCCTTTTTTACGTCTACTAAGTACTTCTCTTTCATGTTTCCCAACCAACCATTGATATATCCAATACTAATATTAACAATTTCTAGATTTTTAAATATGGGCATATATGGAAGATTTGTACAAAAAATAACAAAACCAAGATATTAATTAGTTTATTACATGTTTTCTTAATAAGCGTGATAGTCTGAACAAATTCTTATAATTTGGGACGGAGGGAGTATAAAAATTAAGACTGTAATTATTATTTTGAAAATACCGTCAAAAAAATTATTAATATGAAAAAAGATGATATTTTTATTTTAGATACTAATGAGTAATGAACATTAATATTAAAAATTAAAAATCAATATCAATATATATATATATATATATATATATATATATATAAATAAGAGACTTAAACTTTTGCATTAAATACATTAAGCAATAAAAACCTTCCTACTTCTATATTAAAATACATTAAGCAATAGCAAATTTCATTCGTAAAAAATACATTTAATAATAAAGTTATTCTGCTCAAATCCTTGCTTTATTTTACTTTTACACTATGGCTCGCAGATCTCCTTCTCGTTCTGCTAGGATCTCTGTCCCAATAATCAAAACGGCGACGGTAGGAGGCTCTGGCCAGCGGCTCGGCGGTGCGTCGAAAGGTGGTGATTCAGATCCAGGGGTGTTGAGGGTGAAGGTGGTGACCCAGAGAATGGCGGTGCGGCTTGGGAGAAGGGTGTAAATGGTTGGTCCAGATCACTTTTCACTCTGTTTGTAGATGGCATTACCGAGCGTGTTGACTATTGACTACCATTAGATTCGCGGTCTCTTTGCCTAAATCGAAAGGCTAGTGAATGTGTTTGTCCAGAGGCATAGGAAGGTTGGAAGGCTTTCACGGTTTGGGTTTGTGCGATTTTCACTGTGGAGCTTGCGTCTCGGGCGATAAGCCTTCTGAATGATGTTCGGATGGACGGAGCAGTACTTTCGGTGGCTTGGGCGAGGTTCCTTCGATAGAAGAATTCGAGTCCAGCTGTGGAAATGAATAGAGCTCATTTTTTTCAAGAGCAAGATGGGGTTTTTCCATCTTTACAAGCGGGGAGGTCTCTCTCTTCCTCTTGGTGGGAAGTCATTCTTGGAGAAACAGAGGTTCATCGTGTGGGTTCTTTTTCCGATGATGAAGCGAGGATGGTTTCTATCCTGCATAGGGATTGCTCACCATGTTTGAGGTTTTCAATCACAGATCTTCTCCCAGAACTTACTTTTGGTTGCAGATCCGTGGATGGTTTCGAGCTTGATCAGGTGGATGATCCTGGATCTCCTTGCTTCCCTCCCACGATGCTCTTTCCAGAGATTTCTTTTACTGGTTGCAGGTTCTTAGCTACCTCAGGACGAGAAGATGATGTTGGTGTTATTGCGGTTCCTCTTTCGGTTTCCTATGTTAACAAGCTAAGCTTGCTTGGACCACCACACACGGTGGTTGAGGAGAGGTGCGGGCGGTAGGTTGATGTCGGGTTCCTTCAGGTGGAAGTTGTCTGTCGTCATTCTTGCGCCCGGGAGGGGTTCCTTCAAAGACACTCCGATGCCAAAGTGAGAGTTCGGGGTCAGAGGATTAATCTGAATAGATTGGGATTAGAAGTGTGTACCTTATGGTTTAGTGGATCCTCCTTATATAGAGGTTTTGAGGTGGCGCGGTCCTTGAGGATAGGTGATGACGACCTCACCAGGGGATCGTTCCGGATTGTTGGATCTCCTGCCACGTCCAGGGAATCGGACGGTCAGGGCCGGTCCTGGTCGGTGCACCTACGAAGGTAGCCTGGTGATAAGATTGCTGATTTGACGTGTAGGAGCAATTGGTTGTCGGTGTACTTGCACCCTCACGACCTGTCATCATAGGGTCGAGGGGGAGTAAGGGCCCTGCTGGCCAGGAAGGGGCCTTCAGGTGGCCGGGAGGGTCACTCCCGGAACAGTAGCCCCCAGCTCAGGCGCTCGGTTTTGAGGGCCCAAGGTTAAGTTATGAGCATTTGGCCGGTGGTTCTCGGGATGTCCTCCTTCATGTGGGGCCCGGAGGGTTACTCCTAGAATAGTAGCCCCCCAGCCCGAGCACTTGGGTGAAAGTTCTCGGGGTTAAGTTGGTGTTAGGTGGGCTAATCGGGTTTTAACGGGCTTGTCCGGGTGTCTTCGTTGTCCCCCGGCCCCCCATCTCTGACACTCGGAGAGGGTCGAGAGGTAAGTATGGGGAGGTTCAGTCGGGCATAGGTTTTTGCTATATCCCGGGTCATTTCTTTGTCATCCATGATGCCTGTAATGGTGACTCTTCTGATGCACGGTCACATGATGAAAGCGAAAAGATGCGGGCAGGTAATTGAAAGGACATTATCGGGTTTTAAGGGATGCGCGTCGTGCACCGATTGGTCGCGACTCTTCATGTTCCGTGATGTACTCGGGAGAAGGTGAAAGGACATGCCGAAGAGACGTGTCAGGGTTTGAGGGGACGCGTGGCGTGCCTCGATTGGTCATGACTCCTCGATTTCTGCGACGTGCGTTAATGGCAGTTAAGGCGGTGGTGGTATTTCAGCGCACTCCGTCATTCCTATAAATAAGGGTCTTCTTCTTGTTTCTCCTTACTTTGAACTTCCTTGCTGAAGCTTTGCTGGATTTTTTCCTCGCCCCCGTCGTTGCCTTCTTCGTGTTCTCTACAATCTTCTTCCGCTCGTTCTGTGTTTTGAAGAGGAGCTTCCTACTCACCAGGTATTGCCTATTCTCCTTGTTTTCCTTTTTATTTTGTGGTTTCTTGGCCGGATTGGGGTGATTCTAGTGGGGTTTATGAATGTGGTGCAGCAGAGCTGGTGGCGCCGCGCCACTTCTACAGGGTGGGGTCGCGTGCCTCACCAGCGCCCTTCCATTTTCGTTGGTGGTAAGGGTTCTGATGCGCCCTTCCATTTTTCTTTCTAAAACCAAGCCATTCTAAAGGAGAAATATATCCGATGTACCAAAGAAGGAGAAATATAAAGTGGCTATTTGAACTCTTAGTTTAAGATCTTTAATATTTATCAGACCCGGAATTGTAAAAGTAATTTAACATAAAAAAATAGAAATACAAAGTTTAGTAATTAGATATAGAAAGTACATTAAAATTTAGTATAAAAATTTAATTATATTCTACCGTATTATAATTGAAAAAGATTAAAACAATTGAAAGGAAAAATATAATATTCTTTCCGTCCTAAATAATAAACCCTTTAAAAACAAATTTGGTGTCTCAAATTATAAGACCCCTTTTAGATTTCAGAAAAAATAATAATAAGTTTTTCCTTTTTTACGTCTACTAAGTACTTCTCTTTCATGTTTCCCAACCAACCTTTGATATATCCAATACTAACATTAACAATTTCTAGATTTTTAAATAAGGGCATATATGGAAGATTTGTACAAAAAATCACAAAACCAAGATATTAATTAGCTTATTACATGTTTTCTTAATAAGCATGATTGTCTGAACAAATTCTTATAATTTAGGACGGAGGGAGTAAAACGTAATAATTAAGACTATAATTATTATTTTGAAAATACCGTCAAAAAATTATTAATATAAAAAAAGATAATATTTTTATTTTAGGCACTAATGAGTAATGAACATTAATATTAAAAATTAAAAATCAATATCAATATCAAAATATATATATATATATATATATATATATATATATATATAAATAAATAAGAGACTTAAACTTTTGCATTAAACACATTAAGCAATAAAAACCTTCCTACTTCTATGTTAAAATACATTAAGCAATAGCAAATTTCATTTGTAAAAAATACATTTAATAATAAAGTTATTCTGCTCAAATCCCTGCTTTATTTTACTTTTACACTATGGCTCGCAGATCTCCTTCTCGTTCTGCTAGGATCTCTGTCCCAGTAGTCAAAACGGCAACGGTAGGAGGCTCTAGACAGCGGCTCGGCGGTGCGTCGAAAGGTGGTGATTCAAATCCAGGGGTGTTGAGGGTGAAAGTGGTGACCCAGAGAATGGCGGAGACGGCTTGGGAGAAGGGTGTAAATGGTTGGTCCAGATCACTTTTCACTCTGTTTGTAGATGGCATTACCGAGCGTGTTGACTACCATTAGATTCGCGGTCTCTTTGCCTAAATCGGGAGGCTGGTGAATGTGTTTGTGCAGAGGCATAGGAAGGTTGGAAGGCTTTCACGGTTTGGGTTTGTGCGATTTTCACTATGGAGCTTGCGTCTCGGGCGATAAGCCTTCTGAATGATGTTTGGATGGACGGAGCAGTATTTTCGGTGGCTTGGGTGAGGTTTCTTCGACAAGAGAATTCGAGTCCAACTGTGGAAATGAATAGAGCTTAGTTTTTTCAAGAGCAAGATGGGGTTTTTCCATCTTTACAAGCGGGGAGGTCTCTCTCTTCCTCTTGGTGGGAAGTCATTCTTGGAGAAACAGAGGTTCATCGTGTGGGTTCTTTTTCCGATGATGAAGCGAGGATGGTTTCTATCCTGCATAGGGATTTCTCACCATGTTTGAGGTTTTCAATCACAGATCTTCTCCCAGAACTTACTTTTGGTTGCAGATCCGTGGATGGTTTCGAGCTTGATCAGGTGGATGATCCTGGATCTCCTTGCTTCCCTCCCACGATGCTCTTTCCAGAGATTTCTTTTACTGGTTGCAGGTTCTTAGCTACCTCAGGACGAGAAGATGATGTTGGTGTTATTGCGGTTCCTCTTTCGGTTTCCTATGTGAACAAGCTAAGCTTGCTTGGACCACCACACGCGGTGGTTGAGGAGAGGTGGGGGCGGTAGGTTGATGTCGGGTTCCTTCAGGTGGAAGTTGTCTGTCGTCATTCTTGCGCCCGGGAGGGGTTCCTGCAAAGACACTCCGATGCCAAAGTGAGAGTTCGGGGTCAGAGGATTAATCTGAATAGATTGGGATTAGAAGTGTGTACCTTATGGTTTAGTGGATCCTCCTTATATAGAGGTTTTGAGGTGGCGCGATCCTTGAGGATAGGTGATGACGACCTCACCAGGGGATCGTTCCGGATTGTTGGATCTCCTGCCACGTCCAGGGAATCGGACGGTCAGGGCCGGTCCTGGTCGGTGCACCTACGAAGGTAGCCTGGTGATAAGATTGCTGATTTGACGTGTAGGAGCAATTGGTTGTCGGTGTACTTGCACCCTCACGACCTGTCATCATAGGGTCGAGGTGGAGTAAGGGCCTTGCTGGTCGGGCAGGGTTCTTCCGAGGGGCCTTCAGGTAGCCGGGAGGGTTACTCCTGGAACACTATGCTACTTCATAGCATGATGGTGATGTTGTTATTTCTTCTGACCCCGTCTCTATTTCCCCGGGGGTTTCACGTGATCTTGTGTCTGTGGAGGGGTTCTCAGTCTTTCCTTTAAGGGATGCTTTGTGCGTTTCCTCTTCCTGGGATCAAGTGAAAACCCTAGGCCTAGGGGAAGACCCAATAAGAAAGGAGGAAGTATTTATACGGGTATAGTTGATAGCGATAGGGGGAGGGCGGCGAGAGAAGACAATGATGTGGAATTGACAGGGAGAGAGTTAATGGTGCTCCCGGCGAAGCTGTCAAAGCCTTTTGGTGTTATGACGAGAGCTTGTAGTGCCTTGCTGATGGGGAATCGCTTAAACATGGAGACGACTGCTCAGATTATGTAGCCCTCTTTCAGATTGCTTCTCAGATCATTGCGTGTAGGTTCTCATAGGGTAGGAGTTGGTAAGTTTTGGGTTTTTTTCTGGCTTTTGGGATCTCTGTGGACTGTTGGTTTTTTGCTTAGGGGTGGCATTTTCTAGTGTTAGGGTCTTTTTTTTTCTTCTCTGGTGCTTTTTGGCAATGTGGGCTGTTCTCTCTTAGGTTGGGTTGTTTTTGGGTTGATTGCTTTCTGGTGCCCTTTTGAGGAGGGTTGTATATCATTGTCATTATCCTCATCAATATAATTTTGCTTTCGAAAAAAAAAATTAATTGAAAAAATTGTAATATCAAAAGCTATTAAACTATCTACATTAAATAATAACATTTATAAACTTATTTAGTATCATTTTCATTATTATTTATATATTAATTGTAAAGTTCTTATACATATTAGTCAAGTTTAATTCATATAATTCATATTTTATATTTTCTTTACAGGAAATGTGGGACAATAGTAGCAGCTGTATGTTCCGTCATCCATGTGAATATTGTACAATAATTTTCAATATAAATATTTCATTATGAAAAATCCATTAAGATAATTATTATTCATCCCTATTTATTTTCTTTCTTTTTATTACAAGGAATTCATCAAGACAATCATTATTCTCAGTTTTATTTACACAACAATAAAGAACTTTTGGCATTCAACTATTTTTGGCAGTCAATTATTGGCTCATATATGTTATTTCATCTCTTTGTAATACACTACCAAATTGTTATATAAATAAAAAAAACAAAGCATCATTTATATAAATAAGGACAAACAACACAATTAGAAATAACAAACACTCATAACAAAAAAACCCTTTGATAAAAAAATCCAAACACATTCATCACACAAAAAAAGCGCTTCGACAAAATAAGTACATTTATCACAAAAACCTTTAAAAAAACAAATTTTTGATATGAATTTTTTTTCCTTTTAATACAAATATAATCTTTAAAATATAAAGCATAAATAAAAAAAGATGTTTCTCTGCTAGGGTTTCTCGATTGCCTCCTCTAGCAGCTGCGGCGGTTGCGGTGTCCTTGCCGGCGGCCCGCCCCTCTTCCCTCGCCGTTCCTTCCTCATCGCCCCTCTTCCTTCGCTATTTTCTCTTACGTGTCAGACCTGATTTCTCGTACCTCGCTATGTTTTTCTGATCCCCTTCTATGGAGGCCCCTGGCTCTGCTTCGGCCTCTCTCACGGCGGCTGCAAGTGGCGGAACAGGACAAGGGCTGGCGGTCGAAGCTGGTGAGGCGGAAGAGGATGAGGCGGCGGATGGTTCCGGTGGCCCGATTTCGCGTCTTGTGGGGGATGCTGTTTCAGCGGTCAAAAAGGATTCTGCGGCGGAGGCGGATGCTTCACTTCAGTCCTGTGACGCTCCTCGTCGCGGCTACTGCACCCTTTTCGTTGACGAAATCGAAGAGGCGATTGGCTATCATCATATCCGAGGTTTGTTTTCTCTTTTTGGAAGGATCTTGAATGTGTTCGTCCAACGGAAACGCAAATTTGGGCGGCGTTTTCGTTTCGGTTTCGTCTGTTTTCGCTCCAAGCAGCATATTGTTTCTGCAATTAGTGCTCTAGATGGCCTCAAGGTGGGTGGATCGTTTTTTTTGTGGCACCGGCAAAGTTTCCCACAGATGATCTGCATTGCTCAGTGGCGCGGCCTTCGTGCGGCGAGGGTATGCCTCTACAAGTGGCGGACTCTCTCAGGGTCAAAGTCCACGGAGTGGTTGACGATGGTGGCCTTCATCGTTCATGGAAGGAGGCTCTTGTGGGGAAGCTCTCTGTCTCAGCATCTCATGAGGTGGATTTGGTTCTGGGTGTTGACAAGGGATACTATTATGGAGAAAGAGTTCCAGCTATTTTTCTTTTTCCTGAAATTGATCCCCTGGGTTTTGGCTCTATGGAAAGGGAGGTTTCTTTTGCGTCTGGGGCTTCTTTTGCCGAGGCTACTTCTCTTCCAGTTCTCTCTAATGAGTGCGTTGTTCCCCATGGGGCGAAGGAGGGCGGTGCCAAGGAGGGGGTGGCTGTGCAGCTTCCTAGAAGACGTGGGCGACCCAAGAAACTGGTGATGCAGCTTTCTAGAAGACGAGGGCGTCCTAAGAATCTAGAGGATATAGGCGATCCATCGGTGGCAGCAGGCTTGGCAGATAGGGCTCGTGGGCATGGGGAGAAGAGGGCTTGGGGACGTCCCAGGAAGGAGGTCAGATTCCAGGAGGTGAGTAACCTTGTCAATTCCAATCGCTCTCGAGTGGAGATCGGGGAGGGAGGTGAAGGAAGCGCAGATCGTCATCTCTCTCTTATGTCGTCCGAGTCTTTAGTGCCTCCGGGGTTTTGACGAGGGCTAGGCGTGCCATTGCAGTGGATAAACAGGTGGGTGTTGTTTTTTATTGTCTTGAAGATGTGGCAATTAACCAGATATTGGCTCAAATTATGGAACGTAGAATCTCATAGGAGGGGTCTCTTTTTGTGCCATTGTTATTTTTTTTTGGGGCTTTACTTTTTGTGTTATATTGGGTGCTCTTTTTGATTGGGATTTGTACGTTCCTTTGTTGGCTTGCGGCGTGGGCTCTGTCCTTTTTCTGTTTTTGAGGAGGCTAGGCAGCTCTCCCTTTCTCTTGTGTCGGCCGCTTCTTTTGGCTATATATTCCTTATTAATATGGCTTAATTGCAATTTTAGTTCCTCATGTATCGTGTTTGTGCGATTTGGGTCCCCTTTTTTTAATTGCGCGATTTTAGTCCTTGAACTTTTTTTTTTGATTGATTTGAATCCCTCCATCAGTTGTCCGTCAAAGCACTAACGGAGACTATGACGTGTTCACTCCATTTTAAATGACGTGGACTCCAGGTGAGTTTAATATAAGCACGTGACTGGCACACCCCTTCTCCCACAACGGTCATCTCCTTCGAGCCCTTTCTATTTCTTCTTCTGCTTGGTTTTCACCATGGATGCCGTGTTTGAAGGTTGAAAACTGAAGAAAAATAGAGAATACCAGAGAAGAAATACGAAGAAGCCGCGAAGTAGGAGTGAGGAAGATCGACATAAGAGTTGAAAGATGGGAAGGTACAGTCAAGCTTCTTCTTCTGCGACCTCTGGATGTGCGAAGCAGAAAAGGCTTTGCGATTGTGGTGTTGAAGCTCCATTGATTACATCGTGGAGCAATGGAAACCCTGGAAGACGATTATGGGGCTGTGGAATGTATAAGGTAACCAGAATTTATTTGAACTAATTGTGATGCACTTTCCAATTAGCCTTCCAATTTTTGTTGTGAACCCTAATTTATTTGCACTGTTTGAATTTCCAGGTTTATGGGCATAAGATGTGTGAGTTCTTTGTGTGGCACGACAACGATGGAAATCCAAGGGACAAGAAGATTATTGCTGGTTTGATGTCAAGAATTAAAGCCATGAAAAAAAAATGCAGTAATTTGCTTTTGTAATCAACTTGTATAATTTCATAAATTCACAAACAACATCAACAACCTGTGTTCATTCTGGTTCATTCTTTCACAAACAACACATTAACAATCCATTCATTCACATACAAGAAACAGGGTGATTCATAAACAAGCACATATCATAATTGCACCAAAACATTAACAATCCTGGAAACAGGTCCAAAAAGGTCATTACAAATTCCATAATGTACCATAACATCTCCATACAATACCATTAACAATCCTGGAAAAAGGTCCATACATATGTACCAAAAAGGCTAACTACAAACATAATCCACACAAATTCTTTAAGTCCCTACATTCACTACATTGCATTGTTGCTTTCCTGGGTCCCGACAACAACCCTTTGCCTCTTTGAACTCCTAGGAACCAAACACCAGTTATGGAGCTCCCTGTCTGTGTGGCAAGCCTACCACTGTTCTGTTGCCTTGTGCTACGCCTGGTCTTTGCACCTTGACTACCACTTCCCTGCTCTGCACCTCCTACCACATTACCTTTTGCAGCTCTTGGTGTATTACTTGTTGCTGGCTCTTTCCCCTTTGTAGCATTTGGTGCATCATCTGTTGCTGGATTTTTCCCCTTTGCAGCATTTTTTTCCTTGGTAGCCTTTTTCCCTTTTGCTGCCTTTTTTCCCTTGGGTGCTTGTTTTCCATTTTTCTTTATGCCACTAGTGGATGCTGTCTGGTCAGGTTGCTGTAATTGTGGGTTATCCTGAATAAATTTTGAAGATATGAAAATCTTTCTTGAATAATTGTGTCTGCCCCATTCAGATAAAACTTCAAATTATTTTTTCTATGACAAAATCTTACCTTGTTTCCTCCCTTTGGTATTACCCTATCAGCAGCAGTCTTACCCTTGCATGTCCTGATATTGTGACCAGGCTGGCCACACCTTTTGCATGTCACTGTTGTCTGCTGCCTCCTTAGCTTGTGGGGATTTATGGGCTCATCATTTGCCTTCCTCCTCTGCTTCTTAGGTCTTCCAGGTGCCCTCCTCATGAATGGTGGTTTGAGTGGTGCTGCTTGACTGATTGGCCACAACAGTGGACCATTTGAAGGTAGAATTATATGCTCATATGTCTTAAGAAAAGTACTCCTTCTGCAAACAGCCAAGAAAACAGGAAGTTATGACTAAAATTCATTGACATGTTATTAACTGAAACTGAAGCAAAAAGAAACTTACTTGTAAAACTCACTAACAAAATCCTCTGGCCTAAGGTTATTATGCCACATACATGCAATGGAATGGGAACAGGGGATGCCAGATAAATCCCATTTTCTACATGAGCAACTGCTTGCATTCAAGTTCACTGAGTATTTATCCATACCTCTAGTTACCTCAAATAATGCACAGTCAGCATCACCACACCAAAATGGAGTCCAGGTATCAGCAGCTATCTTACTTCCTTCCATCCTTTGTTGAATCATGGGGCAAATGTCACCTCCGTATCTGAGCATCAACTCCCTTTGTTTCACAATCCTGTTTCTCAGATAAAACTTCAACCCTTCAATCAAAGAGATAATTGGTTTATCTCTATACTCCAAGATGGCTCTATTGAAGGCCTCACACATATTATTCACTTGTAGATTACACCTAAGGTATGTGCTAAATGCAGCCCTGCTCCACATTTTGGCTGGTACCTCACTCAGATCACTCCAAGCATGTTGATCCAAGTTCTTCACATTTTCCATTGCCCTCTCATACTGTGGCATTGTGGTTGCTCTGGCAACAGCCCATAGTGCAGATTTCATCTCCTCTCCTGGGTACTTCTTTCTCCAATTTCCATATAGATGCTTCACACAGACCGTGTGATCCACATTTGGATCCATTGCATGCAGTGTGGATTCCAAGCCCTATAGATCACACAGTTAATTGGGTTAATCCTAATTCAATTGTCCTTTTACAGCTTCATTGCAATAACAATAATAATAATAATAATAATAATAATAATAATAATAATAATAATAAAGTTAAGGGTTAATGGTATGGTAGGTCCCTGTGTTTGTACCCAAGTTTGCGATAAGTCCCTCGCCGGAATTTTTTTTTAAATAAGTCCCTTAGTTTACTCCAAGTTTGGATTTAGTCCTCGCCGGAGACCGGAGCTCCGGCAAGTGCTTACTTGAACTGCTGACTGTATTATTAATGATGACGTGGAATTTTTTAATTATTTTTGGAATTACAAATAATAAAATTCATTATAAACTTTAAACCCCTAAACTCATCTAAATCCTAAATTAACCCCTAAACACATAAACCCCCAATTCCCCAATTTCATCTAACCTAAATTAGAATCCCCAATCTTAAATTTCATCCTCCCTGCTGCTGCTGCGAAATCGATTCTCGCCCCCCTTCTCGTTGTGCTGTTTGGTGGCCGTCGAGACCTCTTTCTTCTTCTTCGTGGCTTCGTGGCTTCGTGGGTGGGAGTGGTTCGTCGATTGCTGGTTCTCCTACGTCGTGGGTGGGAGTGCTTCGTCGATTGCTGGTGTTTCTTCCTAGTGGCTGTTCCGTCGTCGCCGTCGATTGCTGGTTCATCAACCCAGAAAACGAGGAAGAAGAAGAGGTTACAAGAAATTGGTAGAAGGTTACAAGAAGAAGATCATGAACCAGTTTTTGGGTGAGTTTCTTAACCATGTTCATTCTATTTCGTTAACCTTTGCAGACTTGTAACCTCTTTTCTTTCTGGTTCATGAAGTATAGAAGAAGAGGTTACAAGAAAGTGGATCTGAAACTTCGCCAACATCTACTGAAAGTTTTATCTCTAGCGGAACTAGGTTGTTGGTTGATAGTTGTCCTTGCAATGTTGTCTCCCAACTTTGCTCTTTGGCTATTGGACTTCAAGACTCTAGCATTGCCAACGGTCAACCAAAATTTAGCAGGAGCAAAAGCCTTCAAATAAGCACTTCTGATATGGACATGTGTTTCAGTTGTGATTTCAGTAACTATGAACCTCTTTGTGAGTTGCATAATTGTTGATGAAGAAGCAATAAGGAAATAACGAAGAAAACATGAAGAACAGAGGAAATGTGGAGAAGGAATTGAAATTTAAGATTGGGGATTCAAATTTAGGTTAGATAAAATTGGGGAATTAGGGGTTTATGTGTTTAGGGGTTAATTTAGGATTTAGATGAGTTTAGGGGTTTAAAGTTTATAATGAATTTTATTATTTGTAATTCCAAAAATAATTAAAAAATTCCACGTCATCATTAATAATACAGTCAGCAGTCCAAATAAGCACTTGCCGGAGCTCCGGTCTCCGGCGAGGACTAAATCTAAACTTGGAGTAAACTAAGGGACTTATTTCAAAAAAAAATCCGGCGAGGGACTTATCGCAAACTTGGGTACAAACACAGGGACCTACCATACCATTAACCCTAAAGTTAATAATAATAATGACAGTATGGGTGAAGACTGTAAAACTCACTTTTTGTTGATCAGATATGAAGCTCCACTGATTTGGCTGAATATTGTTCAAGTCATTCATCAGAATCTCCAAGAACCATTCCCAAGAGTCCTTTGTCTCTGCCTCTACAACTGCAAACGCTATGGGCATCATCTGATTATTCCCGTCCTTACCAACTGCACTTAATAGCTGCCCTCCATACAGACCCTTCAGAAAACAACCATCTAACCCTATCAATGGTCTGCAAGTGGTAGCAAATGCAGTTTTACAGGCAGCAAAGCAAACATACATCCTTTGAAAAACAGGACCATCATCAGTGTCTGTGCTTTTTATAATCACAGTGCTGCCTGGGTTACTCCTAAGCAGCTCATCACCATAACTCCTTAGATGTCTATATTGTTCACACACAGCCCCTTCAATCATCTCCAATGCCCTAGCCCTAGCTCTATGTGCTTGAAAACGACTTAGCACTATGCCCCACCTTGACTTACCTTCCTCAATCAATGCTTTGACCTTATAATTTGGGGTATGTCTTAGAATAGGTAGAAACTTCTTCGCAATGGTCCTTGTGGTTGCTTGTCTGTTTGTAGATGTCCTGTGACAAGAATGATCAGAGTTGAAGCTGACAATCTGGAAATAAGTATGTTCCTTACTCCTTGATGCTCCAATATAAAATGGACAATCTTCCATACACTTCACCACAACCCTTGTTTTGTCATGCTTCTCAAAATAGACATTCTTCTTTGACTGTAATGCATAATCCTTTACTGCAGTCTTGAAAAGCTGAGCAATTACAAATATTTGGCCCAATTCAAACTTTATCTCAGCTTCATTGTCTTCAGAATGCTTGAACTTTGGAAACTTCCTCCTTGGTTTTTCATCATCTTCATCACTACCTGGTGGAGTAACTAATTCATCAGAGTCACCATCTTCATCATCAAATTCCTCAAATAAGCTTGGATTAGGATTCTGGGGAACAAGGGCAGCATGCACACCAGTAGAAGAGCCAAACACACTGTCATGTGGCAGGCAACTAGTCCACTCCCAATTTTCATCATAGTCACTATCATCTAGTGAAACATCATCAGCCTCCAGATCACCATCATCAACTTCATAGTCTTCATCTTCTGAATCATCATCCCAATGTACCTCAGCCTCCTCCTCAGCCCTCTTTTCAGCCTCCTTCTCAGTCTCCTTCTCAGTCTCCTTTTCAGCCTCCTTCCGTGGTTCACTTACAACCTCAGCCCCACAATCCACTGATGTAGCATCAATAATTTCCACAGAAAGTTCCCTTTCTCCCCTGTTCTGCACATCCTCATCTAAAACCTATATATTTGTGTCTATCCAGTGATCAACAAAAATATCAACTTCATCATGCCCCTCAACATCTTTCAGCAATTGCTGTACATCTGAATCATCATTGAATGGCCTTCTCCCATTGAACAACCCTAATGCAGGATTTCTGTACCACAGAGATTTATATGAAGCATAACCCAGGCTTTTTACCAACTTACCAACTTCTATGGAGCTTATTTCATCCACATCCCAGTCCTTTACAGTTTCACATGAACCTCTAACATATTCAAACCTAGGATGCTCAGCAAAGTACCCCCCATGCCAAATTATGACTACAATTTTTTTAACCCCAGTAGGCCTAAAATTGACAAATTCCAAAAAACCCTATTACAATGAAATCAATTTTCAAACCATACAACGACAGCAGCAGAATAAGGACAATATTAAAATGGTATTCTATTCGAAAACGTACCTAAATCGCATGTAATCTGGAAGTTTCTCTCCACCCAACAAAATCGTTTCGAAGGCATTGTCAGGGACCACATGCACGCTGTCGACACGATCAGTTCCTCGTGCTTCACTTCGTCTACCACTCGAAGTAGACCCTTCTGCCATCGGAGAATCTTCGAGCTTCACCGTTCGATCGAGCAACCTCCTACGGCAGAGATGAGTAACTAGGGTTCTTCAGGGGCTACAATCGCACCTTCTATTTCTGAGAATCCCAAATCAATTGCAATTTTTGGCCTTCAATTGGGAAATTAGGGTTAGTTTTGTGTTTTATAATAATTGCCTTTGTCCTGGAGTCCACGTCATTTAATATGGAGTGACCACGTCATAGTCTCCGTTAGAGCTTTGACGGACAACTGACGGAGGGATTCAAATCAATAAAAAAAAAGTTCAAGGACTAAAATCGCGCAATTAAAAAAAGGGGGACCCAAATCGCACAAACACGATACATGAGGGACTAAAATTGCAATTAAGCCTATTAATATATATTTTCTCTTTCAATTTTTTTTTTATCGCATGGGTCACAAATACTAGTGTATATATATATATATATATATATATATATATATATATATATATATATATATATATATATATATATATAGTAATACTTAATAATTATATGATACTATATAATATTACGCGTAAAATGTGATTTTAAAAGTAAATGAAACAATGTTGAACTAAAAAATCTAACTATAATGGTAAAATAAGTTTGATACACAAACATATATACCGCGTGTCACTAGAATGTTAATTCAAACTCATGCATTACATAAAATTTCGCATAATATTTTTTGAGTTTAACTTTAATGCACCGACAATATAAAGAAGTTTTACACATGCATCCGATTAGAATCTATAAATTTGTCATGTTATAATTATATTTGAATTTAAAATTATTTTAAATGGAAAATGGAGATATGTGATTAGATGTATGTGTAAAACTTTTTATACAGTCAGTGCATCAAAATTAAACTCATATTTTTTTTCTTGTGGGGCAAAGTTAAACTTCATCCAAAGAGATTAAACAAGAAGACCAATTGTGAACAACACCAACCTTTATCAAGTGAATATACAAGACTAAGTATATGTTTCTATATAGTGCAATGTGAACTTAACAATTCAATCCTAACCACAACTCATATGTTGAGTCTTCAACATCAGTCGTTTAAACCTCCATTAAGTTTTATCCAAGCTTTCATAGATAGATCTCTCAGGTTTAGGTTCATAAGCAACGACAATTGACCTATAAAGACCTGCTTTCGTTATGACTCCTTTGTTTTCCCTTAACCAAGCCATTATCTAAAATCGTCGACTTATTCTTCAACAATCACCCTATTGGATCCTCGAGTTGGGCTTCTTCCACTGCTTGACACCTTACTACTCCTAATTTACAATAAGAATTTTCCATCCTAATCTATTATAAGAATTCCCTTCATTTTTTTTTTCTTTGAAGTACATACTAGTGTGAGTTTGTGTAATTTAAAATATCTAAACATATCCTCTACCATTAACTTTTGTAAGAAAATTAAAAGACCTTATAAAAAGATAATCCCTCCGTTCTTAATTATAAAGTTATATTCAGATAATTACGCTTATTAAAAAAACATGTAATAAAGTTAATTAATGTATTTGTTTTTAAAAAATTTGTACAATCTTCCACATTTACCTTTATTTAATGTATTGAGTAGTGTGGAAAAACATTAATTATTAGTGATAATCAAAACTTTAGAATTACAAAAGTATAATAAGTATAAGGGGTAACGTGGAAATAGATAATAAATATTTGGCTTGAATACATTTTTAGTCCTTGCAAAATACAATGTTTCTGTTTATTGTCCCTGGGAAATTATTTTTTTATTTTTCAGTCCTTTGAAAGTCATATGTTTTGTTTTTTCGTTCTTGCCATTTGTTTTTTCGTTCTTGCCATTTGTTTTTTCCAACCAATCCAGATTTGAAAGCACTCTTGCACACGCTTAGATCTGCTTTGCAAACGGTGAAATCATGTTCAACCATCTTAGATTTTTCCCAGATTGTAAAAAACCAGATATGAATGGATGGAAAAACAAAGGGTTGTGGTGAAAAGTAAAACATGTGATTTTCGGAGGATTGAAAACAATTTTTTTTCCCAGGCATGAAAAACAAAAACAGTAAATTTTACGGAGGCTAAAAATGTATTTAAGTTTAAATATTTTTAAGATTTAGTAAGAGGTCCTATATATAAATAAAGGGACACCAAGGGCATTATTTTTAATGTCATCCCCATTGTTTCCCTTGCCATCCCTTAGTTTATAAAACCCCAAAATACCCTTGATTTTAAAAAACAAAAATAAATCATTTTCCTTTCCTCTACCATCCCAATAAATCAAATTTTTTTCTTTTTTTAGATCCGAATCAATCCGATCCAATTTTTATCGGTTTGGATTGGATTGGATTTCAGTTTTTAAAGACATTGTAAATATCAAAATCAATGAAGAAATAAAAATTAATTTGAATCATATAATGTCACATTACAAGCCTAAACAATGAGAGTTTGGAATAAAAAAAATAAAGACGAACCAAAAGTCTCAAACAAATTTTCACATTCACCATTTTTGGCTTAGTACCTCTAAAATAAGAAGAAGAAGAAAATTAATCATGCATAGTAGATGACATATTTTTTAAATATATGTTTACTTTGATGCATATTTCTCAAATTATTACTTAAAACTCTATTTACCCAAATATATCTTCATAAATAAGTACGTATCATATAATAATTATATAAACTTATAAGGATGGAAATATGTAAATATAAATTATATGATTTGGATATGGAAATATGTAAACTTAAAACTCTATTTACTTTGCAAACATTCGATTTGGATTGGATTGGTTCAGTTTTGAAAAACAAATCCGAAATCTGATCCAATCCGACAAAAAAAATCGGTTTTCTCGATTTTGGTTCCGTTCGGTTTTCGGTTTAATTGGATTTCAGTTTTTTTAGATCGGTTTTTCGGTTTTTATTAGATTGATCGGTTATGAACACCCCTAATCCTTTCCTCACCTTCAACCTCCAATTCTGAAATCCATGAAGGCCCAAGCTATCTAACTACCACGGAAGAACCATCATGCCTTTAAGTGCGAAAATTACTACTTTCTACATGAAATTCAAAAAATAGGTAAATTCGCACATAATAAGTGCGAAAATTACACGCACTTATTAAGTGCAAACGTAAAAACGCACTTATTATGTGCGAACAGGATAGCAACGAGTGTACTTGAGTCAAGGGATGGTGAAGGATGAGAAGAGGATGGTGGTGAGGTGGTTAAATGATAAGAAGATAGGTAGGAGAAGATGATAGGTAATAAATGAAATTAGTTTTTAAAGGTATTAAGGTAAAATACTATAAAAATGGATGACATGAGAATTAATAGAAGATGACATTAAAACTAATGGCCAGATACCAAATATGTTTTATAATTAGGGAGGGAGTATATTATTAACTAGAGTTAATGACTTACAAACCTGCCAAATCACACCCAAAAAGCATAGAGAAAGTTGAACACATTGGAGGGAATGAAAGAGTGAACGGTTAATTATAACCCAAAATCTGAGAGAATCTCGTTGTTCATCCATCCATCCATCCATCAACGTGTTCGATTCTTCATTCATGATCCCTCCCACGCGACCATGCCCAAAATGAAGCATCTTCTCAGAAAGCTTCACATCGGTGGTGGCGCTGCTGCCACAATCAGCAATCACAATCACCCTCACAACAACGCATTGCCTCACTCTCCCACCACTCCTTCACCTCCTCCTCCTCCTCCTCCCTCTTCCTCCGCCCTCCCCTCTCCGACCGCCGCCGTTGAGAATAATCGGACCCAAAACGACGCCGGCGATGGTGTCGGCGACTTCAACCTGTTGCAGGAAGAAGAGTTTCAGATGCAGTTGGCCCTGGCAATCAGCGCTTCTTCTTCCGATCCCGACGTAAACGCAGAATCTGCACAGATCGATGCCGCCAAACAGATCAGCCTCGGTTATTCAGCTTCCGTCACTGACACCCAAGCCCTTGTTCAGTTTCAATCCCTTCGTTATTGGGTCTCTCTCTCTAGCTATCTATCTTTGACTTACTATTATTGTTTTTATCATTATCGTTATTATTATTGTCATCATCATTATTATCCGAATTAGAATCTCACTGGAATTAGGGGTAGTATCTATATCATGTGTATGTTTCCTATTTAGGGCAAGGTTTCAATATTGGGCATTTTCATTTTCTCCTTCTCAGTGGTCAGTTAGTTCCTTTAAATTGGAATTTTGACAATAGTTTGTTCTTTCTCATGACTGACTTTGGGTTCCTGTAAATGATATATACTACGAAGGCTAATGTTGAAAAAAAAGCCGGCTGCAAAAAATAGATTTTTTCTTATTAACAAGTATAGCTTTTGAAATTATTAATGAATAGAATGCTGTGATTTCTAATAAAGACTTGTTATTCTTGATTCCTCAACCAGGGTATTGGTTTGCAAAACCAGGGGAAAAAAGGATTTTTGGGTTCTTGCTATTTATAGCCCTGGTTAGCAGGACAAAAAAGAATTTAGGGTTAATGGTCAAATTAGTCCCTGATTTTGTAAGGGAGTTTGATTTTAGTCCCTCGGCGGAAAAATGACGTTTAGTGGCGGTCATTACATAGTTTTTGGATTTGCAATTAAGTCTGAGCTGTAACTTGTTTTGGACATTTGACACTGATAGTGATAATGTTTTTTTTTTCAATTGACAAGTTAAGTAAGTGTTCATTATTGTGATATTGGAAATGTAGTTTGTAACTAGTTTCTGTTCTTACCTCTTGCAGAATTACAATGTAATTGATTATAATGAGAAAGTGATGGATGGGTTTTATGATGCCTATGGGATCACCTCAACTTTGATTGAACAAGGGAAAATGCCATTGTTGGTGGATCTGCAAAGTACGTCGGTCTCGCGAAATCTTGATTGTGAAGTGATTTTGGTGAATCGTGTTGTTGACAATGAGCTGAGTCAGCTTGAGAATAAAGCACGCACTTTGTTCAACGAGTGTTGTGTTTCTGAACTAGGGCTAATTTTGAGTGGCATACTTCAGAAACTTGCTGATGTTGTTGTTAATAGAATGGGTGGACCAGTTGGTAATGCTGATAAAATCACAAAAAGATGGGCTATGAGGAGTCGTGAGTTACGAGATTCTTTAGGAACCAATGTCCTTCCCCTTGGATATCTTGATATTGGACTTTCGCGTCACCGAGCCCTACTTTTTAAGGTAAGATTTTCTCTATTTTGTTAATTAAAGAGATTCATGTATAGACTTTTCAAAACTTGAGAGTTGAGACAACTGTTTTTGTGTAAATTTCAATCATCATCTAATTTTATGTGGATTTTTTTATTGTAGAGTTTCATGGCCCATTGTATTTTTTCTGTTTGACATGTGTTGTTATCAAAATGAACGTTGCACCTGTTGTGGTTATATGTTGGTGATACTTATCATCTATTCAACAGCAGAGTTCACAATATATTAAACAAGCTATGTACACGAAATAAAAATGAATTTTCTTTATCTTTCTTTAGCAGAAAGCATTTACTTACATGTTAACTTCAATTTTAAAGTTGTCATGCTCACATGATTTATTTGATTTCAAGTCAACTAAAGTTAATTTCATTCTTCTGGTGCTTAGGTACTTGGTGATAGGATTAATATTCCCTGCATGCTGGTAAAAGGGAGCTACTACACAGGAACTGATGATGGAGCTGTGAATTTGATTAAAGATGATGACGGAAGGTATTTAACTATCTATCTTATGTCAGAATGTTCTTCCTTTTTTCGTATTGCTTTGTAGGGACTTCAACTCCGGGGATGCTCTTAATCAGCCCCTTATGTAATTGATGAAAGTTGGATGTATTCTGTTGAGTTAGAAACTCTATATTTTACTTAATCGTCATGGTAGTCCTGACCATAGTTATCAGAGTCGTATGTAATATGTATCATACAATACGAATTGCGATTCGATGCAGTTTGAAGGCTTAGCGATGCAAATCACAGGGTGAATCATTTTCCATCATGAATTGGCTCCTGCATCGCACGAATCGCGAATCCTAGGTGAATCAGCCGCACACAGGTGCCATTTATAGGTCGGGTCACACGACCGAGTTCCCTGTTTTAAGGTTTTTGTTTTCTATTTTATTGCAATTTTTTTATAAAAGAGGTTCAGAAACTGCCGGTAATACTTCTCCCCAAGACCCAAGTCAGAATCAGTACTATACAAGCCCTAATTTGGTCCCACCCTCCCCACCTTTGTCATGTGCGGTGCTGCTCTTGTTTCTCATCCTATGGTCCCCAATTTTTTTTCCTTCTCTGTACAAGTGTCTGCACTTTTTGGCCGACAAAATATTGGTTGATGACTCAATTCTCACGTGCATCCGTTTACCTTATATTAATCTTGGCTTAATTCAACTTTTGGTTCCTTATCCATCTCGATTGTGCGATTTGAGTCCTTGATGTTTTAAACAAGCAATTTTGGTCCCAAAAATATTGATTTGTGAAAATTTGGTCCTTTTATTATATGGACATCTAAAATGTAGCGGTGGACACCAACATGGGTGCAACATAATAAATTTTAAATTAAAACATAACTTATATAACTAAATATAATCCTAGAAAAAAAAACCAAATCTAAATCTAGCAACCCCACCCCCTCTCTTTTTCATCTTCTTCCCCAACACCATATCCTCCATAAGAGTGAAAAACTGTCCTCCTCCCACCTGCTGAAGTTGGAAAATTCTCTGTTTACCCTGGCTTCCGTCATCCAGCAAAGACACTTCCTTTACTACAAAAAAGATTCCATCACTGCGGGAAAAGAAAACACATGTGTTAGAACAAGGAAAAGTATAGACCAAGAACTAACCAAATGTTCTCTTCACGAAAACGTGATAGTAAAATAATTGCCTACTCTGTTATATGACTCAAAAAAGGAATGCCATATACTACATTCTTACACAGGGAAGCCTTCATACACGGTTCCAAAGGACCCTTTGTCTAAAATTTTGCCCTTTTGCCACGAGCTGAAAGTGCATCTAAAGGACCCATTTGGAGAGACACTGTAAAAGGACTCGTCAACAATCATATCAATAATGCTTCAAATAGGGCGCAGTGGTTGGATTTGTGGGATTAGATACAGAGGTTTGAATGTAGGTTGTTCTTGATGGCTGGTTTGGTGGAGTGGGTTGACGTCTTGACAGTGAAGGTTGGCACTGAAGGTTACTTGGCTGGGGTTTGGGCGGTTGATTCTGTGCTGGTTCAGGATTATTTCTGGGTGAGTCTGTGTTGTGCTTGTGGTTGTGTGGAAGGTTTCTTTGTCATGTTTGTTATTTGGAGAGAAGGAGGTTATGGAGGATATGGTGTTGGGGAAGAAGATGAAGAAGAGAGGGGGTGGAGCTGCTAGGTTTAGATTTGTGATAGTCATGCGGCTAGACCTGCTATGACTAAGTGCTACCAAAGGAGAGGAAAGACTAAGAATTAGTCTAGTTAGCTGTCAGTTTAGGGGGGAAATGACAGCTGGAGTTTGGGTTTAAATAGTTAGTTGCAGTTTGTGCAGCTGGAGTTTGGGTTTAAATAGTTAGTTGCAGTTTGTTACAGTTAGCACCTTCTGAACTGGAAATTGTGGAGAGAAGTTGAGCTCTCGAATTCTCAACCTCCTTGTAATCTTTCTCTCTGATTCTCACATTGGGAATTAGCGTTCTAGCAATACAATACTATTTACTGTTAGTGATAGACTTCAATCTATCAATTTGGGAATTTTTTTAGGGTTATATTAGTTATTTAAGTTATGGTTTAATTTTACTTTCATTATTAAGTGAATAAGAGAGTGACATGACATCTATCTGGCACCTAGGTTGGCGTCCACACCAATTAATGAGAGACACATAAGCTCTCTCCGTCCATTTAACAAGAGGACCCAATTTTCATAAATAAAAAGTTGTGGGACCAAAATCGCTCGTTTTGAAAATTCCGGGACCCAAATCGCACAATCGCGATAGATGAGGGACCAAAAAGTGCAATTAAGCCATTGATCTTATGTATATTTAATATCCTTATATTATTTATTTTACTCCTTTTTACAAAAAAAAAATTAAATTATAAATTGAACTATTTACATGTTTAATTTCTGTGTTCAATTAGTTCAATTATGATTATATTCTACTCCCTCCGTTGCTAATTATAAGACCTCATTGAGACAATTACTTATTAAGAAACAATGTAATGAAGTCAATTAATGTATTGGTTGTAAAAAAAAAAAAAATACAATCTTGCATATTTACTCTTAATGTATTGGGTAGTGTTGAAGAGAATTAATTACTAGTGTTAATCAAAACTTTGGAATCACAAAAGTTTAATAAATGCAAGGGTATATATGGAAATGAGTAATAAATGTTTCTAAAATTTAGTAGGGGGCCTTATATAAAGGAACACCAAAAATTCTCTAGGGGCTCTTATAATTAGGAACGGAGGGAATAGTATCTAGCGTAGGAATTAATAAACTAATTTTTATTTAGTCATATTATTTATATTTTTTGGAGGGTTGAGTACTTGAATTTTGGGTACTTGGAAACTTGGACTATTTTGAAGTTTATTATATGAAACATCAACTATGTTTCAATTTAATTTGATTTTTTATGTCATGTATCTTCTGATTCACGATTTGAATCTTGATTCAATAACCATGGTCCTGACTTTAGAGGCAGGGCTTCCAAAAGCAATTTTATTTCACATTTTTCATTGTGTTTCTGATACTTAGCAAAACTCTGCCTAATATTTGAGATGGAGAAGTTGGTTCACCTTAATGAAGTTAACAAGTATATCACATTGTTAAATGTAGTATAGGATTTTGTTAGGATCCGGCAGGTCGGACCAATTGTTAGGATCCGAAAATCCTAACGGCGAATCGGTAGAGAGAAGAGAAATATTTTTGGTATTTTCTGAATATAAGACTGATATTATTAAAATATAACTGAAAATAAAAGACACAAGAGGCTGGTTCCTCCAAAAGGGCTGGTTCCCTTACAACTCAATATTAATTCAATCCATGTAAAACTCCTAATGTCTCTACTCCTATTTATAATAACTAATCCTAATAAGTAATAACAATTACTTAACCCCCAAGAAAATAAAGATATACTCTTTAAATAAAAGATAATGTCCTAAAATAAAAGATACACTTTTAATCTAAAAGATAACCCAACCAATAATAAAAGATTAACTCCTAAAATAAAAGATAATAAAAGATAGACTCTTAAACTAAAAGATAGACTCCTAAGTTAAAATAAACTAAATCCCTAATACTAGATCCTAACAGATCTTGTGGTGAATTTGATTTAGGCTGTAAGGGAACCAATTATTTGAGTTATTTATTTTAATGCAGCCTAGTGGATAGATCTTTGGACTACATTAATTTCAGTTTACTTATCTTGAAACTCTTTTGACTTTTAGTTGCTCTATTTGAACACTATTCTTTCAAAGAAATTGGACAACAAACAGTTCTTCACATATCATTTAGCATATAACTCCTATCATAGTTGGCACATGACCTTTTAATAAAACAAAAATGCTTGTGTTATGTAGGAACAAATTTATGTTCTGTTATTGATTTGTTGTACTGATGCAGTGAATACATCATTGATTTGATGGGGGCTCCTGGCACTCTTATTCCTGCTGAGGTTCCCAGCAGTCAGCTCCAAAATTGTGGTTTTGCTGTTAGAGGTTCTGCAGAGATTGTTGGACTACCTAACAGTACAAATGTGATGCTTGATGCTGGAGCTGGTGTGCCCGTATTCTTGTCTGATCATGGTAGAATTTCAACTGCGGGGAGCTTCCAGACTGAAGTATTGGATATGGGCTGCCAAACAAAACCAGATGAAGTAAATCATTTTAAAGTAAATGAAACAGGGATATTTGAACATACCAAAGCATATGGATGTTCACATACAGAATTATCACATGCAGAAAACATGCATGTAAAAAATGTCTCCAATTATGTTCGCAGTGCAGCAAAGAACCCAGAATTTGCCCCAGAACTGCACCGTATTCTATTTGAGAGTGGTGCATCCCCTCCCCCTGATCTTTTTTCAGATATAAATCCTGGAGATTGTGGTCAAGAGGCTGTTCCATCTGGCCCAAATAGGCTGTTATTAAGCTATGAAAAGTCTCTCATAAACTCTCAAGGTGTAGGCTCTGCCAGAGATACTTGGTCAGGTCAATCTGCTGACCAGTTAGCTGGAAAACAAAAACAATTGCATACAGATTCCACTGAATGTTCTGATTCTTCACAGGGTGAAAATACAAGCAACAGGATTTTGACAGTTTCTGATACAGATAATGGTTTAGAGCAGTCTAATCCATTAACTGTCGATTCTGGTTTTATCAATACACATCAGACATGTAAAGAGAAGTTTGTTGAGTCTTCCTTGCCCAAGGCAGTTCTTTCTTGCGAAAGGCATAATGGTGTTGAGTGTTTTCATGACGCTGATGAAAATGGTTTTATAAATAAGGTTGGAACTTCTTTTAAAAACATTGCGTTGGGGAAAGATTCAGCTATTCAAATAAATCAGATGGTCAATGGGGATTGTATCCTACATGGTGATCAAAGCAAGAAAGAAAATTCAGTGCTTGGTGAAGGCACAGATTGGGAAATTCAATGGGAGGATCTTCGTATCGGTGAGCGTATAGGTATTGGTAAGTGTATTCCCAGGCTTTAAAGGTGATCTTTTAGATTTGAAGTTATTAAAAAAGCACACAGGTTTTTTGTATCTAAATATCTTTTAATAATATAATTGGCTAATAGCTGTGTTACTTCAAGCAGAATTGAAATTTTTTAAGTTGCTATTTGAGATATTAGATTTCATTAATGGGTATTTAGTAAAACATGGTTGAAAATATGCTATGTCTATGTGTATTATGTAATCCTGCAACTCTAACCTTGTACAATCTTGTAGGTTCTTATGGTGAAGTTTACCGCGCTGATTGCCATGGCACCGTAAGTCTGCTCATACTTTTGTTTTTGTCTCAGAACATCAATAGTTTCCTGTCTAACATTTAGTTTTTTTATTATTTAAAAATTTCTTGGAATTACATAATCTGAAAAATTACAAACAACATCTAGATGACTTATTGTTCTGGTTTATGCAAGAAATTTTAAATGCATATTAATATTTTTAATTAATTTCATCCCAATCTGTCGCATATCTTGTTTCATTTTATATTATGATTGAAGTCACATATATTTTAACTTGCATTTTATTCAATTTCTCACAATTGCGTCTTTTTTTTATGAGTAATTCCATGAGTGAACAAAGAATCCATAAACCATAATGCCCATAGAATGCATACTTCTGCAGAAATTTGTAATACCATGCTTTCGATGACACACAAATTATGATATATTTGTGCATGGCCAAGTCTCTTTGCTCATAAAAGAAATTAACAAAGTGTTAAAATGAAATAGTACTTTATGAAGTGAAATTGCTTGTTTCAGCAACTGGTAAATGATCAATTCCTTTTCTGTTAGCCATTGTTGATATCAAGATCTATCAATATTCTGATCTGGCAGGGGGAGGGGGTTGGGATAACAGAGGGTCTAGCATTCATCTGATTTGAGATAAATTGGCATAGTGCAGGTCTTTGGACTTGCACCTTCTTTTTATGGTTGACTGTCTTTAAATATTTTAATGATGTATTTCGTTAAATGACGGGATACAGATGAATATGCATGCATTTTTTTTTTCTCTCTCCTTGTAACGATGGGCACTTGTAGCCATTTTATTTCTTCTGGATTCTGTACATGTCATCTTAATTTTGTATTGGATATTGTTGCTTGCATGTTTCCATGAGAAGATCTTGTGGTACGAGACTTGCTTCAATTATGGAAGTACTTATTAGTATCTTTGTGCACTGATTTTGGTAATTTATATGAATGGATTGGCATGATAGGAAGTTGCTGTAAAGAAGTTTCTGGACCAAGATTTCTCTGGTGATGCACTAGCTCAGTTCAAATCTGAAGTGAGCAACTGTCTCTATATGCACATGTTTAATGCATTCATATGCACATATAGGATTCATGCCCATATATTGTCTTTTGCAGATTGAGATCATGTTAAGGCTGCGGCATCCTAATGTAGTGCTCTTCATGGGAGCAATTACTCGTTCTCCACATTTCTCTATCTTGACAGAATTTCTTCCAGGGTTAGTTTTTGTTTTATGGATTGAGTTACATATGTACTTTCCCTGAATAGAGTCATTGTTTGTGTTGACATGGTATTTTTTGTTTTCCATCATTTTTCCAACATGCAACTTGGGCCCTCACCAAACCAGTTGATTAATTGGTTTCTCTATATTATTGTTTTGCCCATTAAAGTATATTTGTCTCTTGGTTACAGAGGCAGCTTATATAGGCTATTGCATCGCCCCAATCTTGTACTTGATGAGAAGAGACGGTTGCGTATGGCTCTTGATGTGGTATGAGTTGAAAATACTTGTCCTCCTTTTTAATGGTGGTAGACAGAATTTATTAGAAACAAGAGAGGAAAAAAATACAACTAGGCTGGGAATAAAATATTCTCCAGAACAGAGAGTCAAGATACAAAAATAAAATGTATAGTATCAAGAATTTAGAAAGGCTTTCCAATCTCTTTGCATATCAATGTGAACATCCCCCTTCCTTAAAAATAGGAGCATTCCTCTCCAACCAAATAACTATATAAGCAACATATTGCCACAAAATCTGAGCCTCCTTATTCTTGTCAAACCTTTTATATTGAACCCTGAAAGAGAGCTCTAAAGTTGAGGGTCACCCCATTCTCACCATAAACCCCAGAAACTATCCTCATTTGTAACTTTATATGTTATTCCTCTTTCCTTTATTTAACGTAAATTTACTGTACTCTTATCAGGCTAAGGGAATGAATTACTTGCACACCAGCCATCCTCCCATTGTTCATCGAGATTTAAAGTCTCCAAATCTTCTTGTTGACAAGCATTGGGTTGTAAAGGTATTCAACTTGAATTCTTTGTCTGAGGAGTTTGCTTCAGAAAACTGAATATTAGAGGAATATCGATTGATTGCTAGAAGAAATAAATAAAATTAAGAGTGAAAATCTACAGTTATGCCTTGCTTGTAAAGGAGTTAACGGAAGGAAAGGAGGGGGAGTGGATGTGTTTTCTCTCCATCATTAACAACTTTCTGCAGACAAATGTGAAAATTAAAGAAACATCAATCAAATATAGGTCCAGTAAATTGGTGATAGAATTTTACTCACAAATTTGTATTACTTGAATCATTTATTTTTATTTGTAACTTTAATATATACATGTGCGCTCACACACACCAACTTCTGAAATGTAGTTTTTAAAGAATAGTAACAATTGTAGTAGTTTTGAATGATTTCATCATATAACTGAATAATTTATAAGAACGAATGTTGAGTTAATCATGTGATATTCTCGTATATATGTTCCCATAACAAGATGTATATCATTTGAACACATAACTACTAACTAATCTTTATAAATTTTGAATTAATTTTATCCTAAAATTTATGACAGTTGTCTATATATGTTCCCATAACAAGATGTATATCATAGAAACACATAACTACTAACTAATCTTTATAAATTTTGAATTAATTATTTCCCTAAAATTTATGACAGTTGTCTTAGCTAAGTTTGACACATGTAAAATGTTTCAACTAGTGTGTAACATGGCATTAGATTGGTGCCAACATTGAAGTTTAGCATTTTAATATCGATGGCTAAAATGTGTCGACATGACAAGTACATTAGTGTGTTCACTGTTCGGTAACATTGCGATAAAATTACTCTCTTAAGTTGGTGGCATGTCAAATCTTAAAGGATTGCCATTTGCCTGTAAATAATTTATTTCCACTTTTAACTCTTTTAAGTGATAGACATAGAACTGCTGTAGATTGATTATCTTTTCCTTTCATTCCTATTAATGATTGATGAAAAATAATGCTTTTCATCTTTGCATTGTCATGCCTTCACGTTTTTCTGACATTGTTAAAAAACTTTTTCCTACTATTTGCGGACTAACAAAAGTAGATCTATTATTATTAACTCTATCATCTTCATTTTTATTAATATTATTATTATTATTATTATTATTATTATTATTATTATTACTATTATTATTATTGTCATCATTATTATTTTTAATCCCTCATTTGCCTTTTAACAGGTCTGTGATTTTGGTCTGTCAAGTTTGAAGCACCATACATTTTTGTCATCGAAGTCTTGTGCTGGAACGGTAATTCGTCATAGATAAAGACTTTGGATCATTCATCATTAATATAAATTGCAATTATAGTTGGTGTTTTTTTAGGATATATAGTTTTTATGAAAATACAACCTAAATATATATTTTGCCTGCAGCCTGAGTGGATGGCACCAGAAATCTTAAGAAATGAGCCGGCCAATGAGAAGTAAGTTAATTCTGCATCTGTGTCTGCTTCATGTAAGGACAGGTAAATAAGTGTAGGATGTAATAGTTAATAGTTAAAGCTCACATGCAGGTGTGATGTGTATAGTTTTGGCGTGATCTTGTGGGAGTTGATTACCACAAAAATCCCATGGAAAGGTTTGAACCCGATGCAGGTTGTTGGAGCTGTTGGATTCCAAAATAAACGGCTTGAAATTCCAGAAGATGTGGATCCAGTAGTAGCACAGATAATACGTGATTGCTGGCAGACGTAAGTTCTTCTCATGTTTTCTGATTGTACTTAAGCTTAAGCATCAAGAACTATGAATGTTTGAAGGAAGACCTAAAATACACATAGAAACAGTGTTTGCCATCCATTCACGACATTAGAATGTCGGCCAAAAGATTCACAGTATTGGTACTTGAAAGATTGATGTTGGAAAATTGAGAGCAAATTTCCACCGGTATAATTATCAAAGTTTTGCTATGTTGCTGTTTTTAAAATCAGAGAGAAAACTGAAACTCTGAAAATGTGATTCATTCAATTGAATAGAGTGTACATGGTTACACTCTATATACTGTTCAGATTCTAAAACTGATTCTAACAGAAATCCAGCCGGGATTGTTAACCTAACTGACTCTAGACTTTAACAAGCTAACAGAAATCTTACTGATAGTTAATTAACTAACTACAACATATGGAGAATATACTGAACTATATTTCTCAATAGCTGTTCTTATAAAATTATGATTTTGATAATAGTTTAATAATATGTCAATGCCCTTCAGGATAGGTCAATATTAGTAGTAATATGGAAATAGGCTAGACCAAACTAGACTTTGCGTAAATATGTTTGATCTACTTAAAATATTTAAGCCCCAAACCTGACCTATTACCGATCATAAGCTTTTTTTTAGGCCTGGCCAGATCTTCTTATGAAACAGGACTGGAAATAGGCCTAAGTATGCCAATAAGTCTAATCATTCAAACAGGCCAACTGGATTATAGGATAATAGGTAAGAATGGAGGGTTCTGTTGCACTTCCTATGGCTTGAAAGCCTATTTAAAATCTTATGTCATTGTAAGGTATTTTAATAAGTCTTAAGTCTATTTTTAGACAGAATTATATGCTTGAATCATTACAAAGACCAACCTATTTACATCCAATAAGTATATAATTCAAGATATTATATAAAAAAAACTCATGTAGCAATTATAGCAATAACAATATATTTTTATATCAGTTATATTTACTTAAATAGGCCGGAAAATTATATTTACAAGATTTTCTGAACGACCTACACCTAACATTTTTTAACTAAATAGGTTTTTAAAAAAACATTGATGTTGTTTATTTAATAATTTGGTCTGACCTGACTTGGGCCCATGCAGGCTAGCTGATAGGCCCTGGCTTGGCCAATTCAACCCCTAGTTAGTAGGTACTAAAAATCTAAGTGAGTGAAAGTATTTGACGTACAAAGAATAGAAATTGCGGGGACTAAAACTTTTTAGAAAAGCATAATTAATACCACTAGTTTGTTCTATTTGATTGAATTTAGTTGTGTTGATTTTGATGCAGGGAGCCACACTTGCGGCCATCATTCTCAGAACTGATGACTCGTCTTTACCGTCATCTACAACTGGGCGTCCGCAAAGCGGGCTCAAGACACTAAATGAAGTTGTGCATAGGTTATTGTAATAATATCTGAAGTTGTTCCTTGGTTCAAAGAACTAGAGCAGCTTAAGTTAGTTTTTCATGTTGACATATTAAGAGATTGCTGAACTAGGAAGTTTTCGTTCATCAAAGTTAGTACTGGATAGAACCCGTTCAAAGAACAGGGCACCTCCCCAATATCTGCATAAGTGCAGTGGAGGCTTAGTTAGTAGGTACTATTGAAGAATCCCCATGGGGAAGCAAAGAAAGAAAAAAAGAAAAAGAAAGAAGGTACAAAATTATTCTTTGTCTGTAGGGGTCGTCTTTGAAATTGTAAACATGCGATCTCTCAGGTTATTGTGGAAAATGTAAAAAGAAATACAGAAACCAGAAACCAGAAAAGAAAAAAAAAAAGGAAAAGCCATTTATGTATCTCCTATTACTCAGCTTGAGTTTTTCTGAAGTATCATTCCTTGTTTATTGTTGTGGTCATTCTCTCAAAACTAGCTGGATAGTTTGCACGGATTGTAATGTCCGGATTGTCAAATGCTTCATGAGAAAGTGTTAGTAGTGTAGTTTAAACTTTTCCAAAGTAGGCGTTACTTTGTTATTTAGGGAATATTATATTAGGGATCAAAATAGGTTTAAAAGGCCATGTTGTTGGATGGTTGAGTGCACACATTGGAATTAAGTCATGTCAGATGTATATATTAAATAAGTTAACTTATGATTCTTTGAAGTTTATTTAGTTAAAAGTCAACCTGAGTTATTTAAAAACCCTTAACCATATCATATGGGTATTTTAAAGGAAAGTTATGTAATATGATAATTTTTTTTCATTATTTTTATATTAAAATATTTTATAAGTACAAATTTATTTATTTTATTTTCCTATGTAAAAAAAGTACATTTATTTAATTGATTTAAATATTTAAATATGATAGTTAATATAAAGAATTGAACCTAGAACTTATTTAAAAATAAACGTATACACAATTTAGGATTGGGTTTTATGATTAAACTAGTATTTGTGACATGTGGGATGCACGGGGGAATTATTTTTTTTGTATTTTGTGTTTTTTTTTATTCAAGCTTTATTTTTTTTAAAGATTATATTTGTATTAAAAGAGAAAAAAATTATATCTTAAATCTGGTTCTTGTAAAGATTTTTGTGATAAATGCGTTTTTTTTGTCAAAGCGTTTTTTTTTTGTGAAGAATGTGTTTGATATTTTTATGTGTGTTGTTTGATCTTGTTTATCTAATTGATGTCTTGTTTTTTATTTTTATATAAAAAATCGATAGTGCATTACAGAAACATGAAATAAATCTAATAATTGTTTGCCCAAAATAATTGACTGTCAAACATTTTTTATAATCTTGCAACCGAAATGATTACATTGAGAATAAAACTTAGAATAATGATGCCTCAACGAATTTCATGTAAATAAATAAATAGGGATGAATAATATTTAGCTTAATGGGCTTTAAAAAAATTCGCTAATACAATACTCACATGGAGGATGCAACATACAACTGTTATTGGTGTTCCACGTGTCCTGTAAAAAATATAAAATATTAATTATATTAGTTAAACTTGACTAAATTAATTGAAATGTTTTTTTTATTTAATGATGTAAAGAACTTAATCATATGACATTGCGAAATACTTCTTTGTAAACTACATTTGCAGTAGTCTGAGAATCGTTGCCATCACTGTCGCAAATAAGGATTTTTAATCTTGTACGATTTGAAACTCCTGGAGAATGCTATATATAGTTGGTCATATGAAAATACCGAATTTGGAAGATATAAATTGACATTTTTCAATGATTGTCCTTGACTTTTGTTTATTGTCATGGCAAAAGAGAGTGTTATAGGAATCAGTCTTCTTTGAAATTTAAAAAGGACTCTCCTATCTGATGGAGTTAATGATAATCTTGGCATGTAATCTCTTTATTCAACATTTGATCCAGATATAACCTTTGTTTCAAATACATACATCCTTGTTCGAGATTGATTATCAGACATGTACCATTACACATTTCATCTGATTGGTCGATGTTTCTTAGAAGCATTACTGGAACACCAATTTGTAACCTTAATTGATGATTAGGTAAACTTGAAGAGAATATTGTGTTCAAAAACTCAGGTGTGTGAACATCATCTAGGCTATCATAATTGTTGTCTGACGCACATGTGTTGCCTGCACTTAGATAAGTTTTCTCTTCTCCATAAAACAATGACAACATATATTCATTCAAATTATTAACAATCTCATTAGTAGGAGCTAAAATTGCACGATGCTGGAAAAACTGTGAATTAGTGTAAATTTTGTAGGAAAGAAGGATAAGTAGACTGGACTATAGAAGCCATTGGTTGACCTGAATGTGGGAGTAAAAATTCATGAGGGATGTCCAGGCTAGTTTCACCATCTATCTTCTCACCTGTATTTCTGTCCCCTATACTTAATGTCCCCTATACTTAATATCCGCTCTAGAATTTTTTTTAACTTTGCAACTTCAGTGGTTGTGCTTCCAGTTTGGAGCCTTATATTATTAGTTAATGAAAGTACCTGAGAAAGTTTTTGAAGATAAGTAAGAAAATTGTCACGAACAAAGTATCTAAATAAATTTATATTTTTGTTAGTAAAATATATTTTTCAAATGAACTAAACTTTATTTAGCTTGATATTGATTTATTTAATTGTAAAGTATTACTATGCAGGCAATTGTTAAAGTACCTGACAATGATCCAAAAAATAAGAAGTATTGATAGTGACATGTATAACATATTATCCTCTACCTTTAGCCAGAACTGGTAAAATTTGCGTAAAGCAAAATATGCGTTAGGCGAAAAAGAACAAAATGAATATGAAAATTTATGTTTATTAAACATTAATGGATTAAAATAACAACATTAATTTTATATATAATAAAACATAAATTTGAATTTTTTTCATGATGAATATGCTTTTTTTGTCGCAGCGTGATTTTTATTTTATTTTTTATTTTTGCCTTTTTCTTTATCTAAATGCTGCATAATTTAATTTATTATTTTATCTAAATTTTGTATTACACTATTAGTTAATAAACTTCAAAATGTTAAAGAAAGCGTAATTTAAGTCTACTTAAGTTAAAACTAAATCAATATATCACAAACTAAATTAGTCTTTTTTTATAAAAAAATGCAAGATTATATTTTATAGTATATTGAATTAAATTGAAAATTCCTTAATTTGAAAACATGGTCTGGCAGAACTGGATCTTCGAACCCTGGGGGCTACTTAACGTATACTTCTTCTTTAATATATCTGTTTAAGAATGCACTCTTCACATCCATTTGATATAGTTTGATGGAGTGTTGACATGCAAATGCTAGAAGTATACGGATAGCTTCAATACGTGCAACAGGGGCAAATGTTTCAGTGTAATCTATGTCTTCTTGTTGATTGTACCCTTGTGCAACGAGCCTTGCTTTGTTTCTTGATACTTTTCCATCTTCATCCATTTTATTTCTGAAAACCCATTTAGTACCTATAATTGATTTGCCTTCAGGCCTTGGTACTAGGTTCCAGACTTTGCTTCTTTCGAACTGATTTAGCTCTTGCATGGCAAGGATCCAACCTTCATCTTATAAAGCTTCACCCGTGTTCTTGGGTTCTATCTCAGACAAGAGCGCACAATTAACATAATTATTAAAAGTGGATCTAGTTCTTACCTTTTCTGAGACACTGCCAATTATTTGTGTTGGTGGATGATCTGGCTTAACCTCTAGTCTCTAAGGAGAGAGATGCCACTGAAAGTCATGACTTGATCAGACGAGGCAACACCAGACAGAGTTGTGTTGTCAACGTCTGGTTGAACATCGAACGAGACACTTGGATTTGTGACGTCGTCTGTAGTTGATGGTTGAGCTTTTGTAGATGATGATTCTTCATTCAGATCCAGACTATCAAACTCATCTTCTAATGACATTTGATTTCCACATGAGTGAACATCATCAAACTTTACGTGGATGGATTCTTCAATAGTCAAGGTTCTTGAGTTGTACACTCGAAAAACTTTTGAGTTAGGAGAATATCCTAAGAATATTCCTTTATCTGATTTTGCATCAAACTTTCCAAGGTCATCCTTAGGATTGAGTAGGAAGCATGGACATCCAAATGGATGGAAATAGGAAATATTTGGCTTTCTTCCTTTCCACAGCTCATAAGCTGTCTTCTTTAGGATAGGACACATAAGAATTCGGTTTTGAATATAGCATGTAGTATGAATAGCTTCATCCCAGAAGTACTTTGGTAGTGAAGTCTCACTAAGCATGGTTCTGGCCATTTCCCGAAGAGATTTGTTCTTTCTTTTAGCTACACCATTTTATTGAGGAGTTCTTGGAGCAGATACATGATGAAATATCCCACTTTCTTCACAATAACCATTGAACTCTTCATTTATAAATTCTCCTCCTCCACCACTACGTATGTTAGTGATGCAATAGCCCTTCTCATTTTGGACTCTTTTTGCAATAATAGAAAATGATCTGAACGCTTCATCTTTTGTTGCACGGAATTGTACCCATGTGAATCTAGTGTAGTCATCGACGATGACAAGGTAAAATCTTTTTCCAGAACAAATAGCCATTCTAGTAGGTCCAAACAGGTCCATATGCAACATTTCCAAAGGTCTATTAGTACTCACAACACTCTTAGATGAAAAAGAGCTTTTTAATTGCTTTCCTTGAAGACATGCAGAACATGTGACATCATATTTTAAAGATAGATTTGGCAGACCACGTACTAGATCATGCTTGATCATTAATTGCAGCATTAAATGCTTTGGTTGACAACGCCTATTTCTTCAATGCTGCCTTGAGTTCTCGTTTGGCCATTGAATGCTCGTGCATGCCAGAAAAGAGAACATTTAATGTTCTGGACAAGAGATTTGATTCTGACCGTTGAGGAGATACTATGTTTAGAAAATCACGCCGTTAACTCTGAAAAGGTTGCTTGATTTAAGGAACGTCAGAGTGTTTACAGATACGAGGAATAAAGTATTAATTATGTCCCTTTCTTCATTCTTAAATCAACAATGCTTCATTTAATGCTTTGACGAGGTAGATAGCCTTTATTGCTTGAAGTATTTTGGTCAAACGAACTCTTCAGCACTTTTGGCAGACAATCTTTCTTGGCAAACAAACTCTTCATAGATTTGCCAAACGAACTCTTCATAGAGTTGCCAAACGTACTCTTCATAGAGTTGCCAAACGAACTCTTCAGGCGGACGTACTCATTTGGTGTGTGGCCAGACGTACACTTTGTTGAGTAGTCAGACGTACTCCTCATCCGGACGAACACTTTTGGCAGACGTACCCAACTGGCAAACTAGCTCTTCAATAAGTTTCCAGACGTACTCCTCTTCTTTATTTTTCTTTGAAGTCCTGCTTTAGATAATATCCTTAATGGATGTATGCAGTTGCTCTCCATGTAGATAGATATTCCTGAAGTGTGAAATATTCAAAGTATTTGGAAATCTTTATCTAACGATATTAAACCTTGGGTAAAATTGTTATTTATCAAAATATAATAAATTATGAAATCGTTTGAATCTAACAAATATTGAGTCTTGTAGTCGTTTTCCCCAGCCAGTGAAACTTATCAGCCTTCAAAAGTAGCCAATGTCAAGATAAAATCAACAAAACCAAACAAGTTTCTTGAACTTCTCATTATCCAACCAATTACTCCAAGAACCAGAATCAATGCTTTAAGGAATCTGGCTTCAAAATGTTTATAATAGAAAAGTCCACATTGCTTAGAACACATCATAGAAGAGTATCATTGGAGGGCAATGTTATCCAAATCAGTTATCACACCAAACTGAAAAAACTAATAGAACATTGCACATTGCTTAGAACACGACAAGAACAACAACATAGAAGAACCTTTTGATAAACAAAGCTTAAACTAAGTTTATAGCTTCCTCAATTACCTTCTTGCCAAGTGAGCCAAATCAAACTACTAGAAATAGAAACCTACATGTACATCCTATGTTGGCATAACAACAAAGTTAGTACAAGATTTTGACAAATAAATTTCCAAATCTAACTTCAATTAAACACAATCAACAATTCAAACACTCAATCACACAAACTTAAACACACAAATAATTACCACAGTAAATGAAGTTGCAGAACGAGTGAGGAAGAAGACTTATCACTCATGGTGGGCGGTAGTAGAGGAAAGGAGACCCTAATCAAACACTCTGCCACTCATGGTGGCAGAGGAAAGGAAACTAGTGAATGAACAAAGAAGAGAAGAGAAGAGAAGAGAAGAGAAGACGGGAGAGAAGACCTACCTTTGTGGCGTACACAATGGCTCGACCGAAGGGAGGAGACGGGTTCTTCAAACGGTGGCTCGAACAAGGACCAAGGAAACAACAACTCGAATAGGGAGAAAGGGTGTTCATCAAACGGTGGCTCGGTTGAAGGGAGGAGGCAGGTTTCTTCGAACAGTGGCTCAAAACCTCGAACAATAATCAAGGAAACAACATCTTGAACAGAGTCTTAGTAGAAGGGAGGAGGCGATTGCAGCGGGCGACGGTGATGGATGAGGTGGTTGTCAGCTGGTTTAAGAGGAAGGAGTTAGGGTTCTAGGAGGCGGTTTTGTATAAATGTATTAGGGTTTGTTATCAATTCGGGTCTGGTCTGGTTTGTTATCTATTCTTTCTTATACAAGCTATTCCTTTCTTTTTGATCTTATTAATTTGGTTTCATGCTTTACTCCTCTATTTTTCTTTTTACATCTCTTTCTTCTATTTGAATCCACCGACAAATTTGGTAGTGCCTATAACCAGAGAAGGTTGCCACAGGCTTAGACCGGTGGCCGAAACATGACCTCTTGTGGTGGCTGAAGCTTTTTCAATTAAACCAGTGTAAGATAAATTGGTCGAGTTGATCGATTCTCAAGGTTCTGAAGTCGGCCCACCAATTTAGTACCAAGTGCCTTGCACAATGATCACTTAGGCCAAACCTAACTGACCACATGGCCGAGTTTCTATTGAATCGATGAGACGGGCTGGTCCAGTCCAGTCCGATTATAATAACACTGATTTTATCCATAATAAAGTTCTCTTTGTCCCATTAAAAAAAAAATTCTCTTTGTCATGACCGATCAGATCAGAGTGTATATTTATAGTTTATCCAAAAACTATTTGAAAAACAATAAAATAAAAAAGAAGACAAAAGAGAATATCCTTTGGTGCTGCTGCAAAAGCAATTAGGGAGTGAAGCAGAGCAGAGACAGAGAGTCGCAGTGCAGCAATGGCCACAATCCCCATTCGCATGTCCGTCACAACACCACCCTCTTCCCCGATGTCAAGACCCATCTTCTCCTCCTCCTCCTTCACACCAACAAGATTCCCTTCGTTTCCCGTTCACAGTGAAAGAAGGAACTACCTTTTGTTGTGTTTCACCTCTCGGAACGGAACAGAGTGCCCTGTTCCGCTCGATCAGCAACCCGTGAATGAGTACCAGGCACTCTCCACCTCGTTCCCCTTTTCATGGGCCGCCGGCGACGCCGTCGAGTACAGCTCCCGCCTCGCCGTGACGGGCCTCTCCTTCGCCCTCTTCGTGGGCCTGCCCGTCGCCTTCTTCGGGTCCGTCGGGGCCCAATCGGAGCTGCTGAAGCGAGTCCTGTGCGCCGCTTCCAGTGGGGTCGGGGCGGTGACCCTCGCCGTTGTCAGGATGTATCTCGGTTGGGCTTACGTCGGCAACCGCTTGCTCAGTGCCACCGTTGAGTGTATCTAATCTTTCTTTCCTTTCAAGTTAATCTCTTTTTAGAAGAGTCAAGTGAGTTATAATTAAGAAAAAAAAAGTCAAAATTTCATGACATGGTTAAATTTTAGTGGATTAACAATTTCCACTTCAAAAGTGAGAAAATTTAGACGTGTTTAACTTGAATTTTGAGGTGTTAAGATTATAAGTCAATTATAAATATCAACTTACTTGTTTCTTTAATGATATGCATTGCTCACCATAGTGGAGATCTGTTTAGAAAATAAATGACAATCAAAATATTTATTGGTTTCTTCTTCTTTGAGGTTTTTTTTCTCATTTGTTAAAGATTCTATGGTGTCACTGTTAAAATATAATAGAGTTTGGTGTTATGTTGTTTAGGCATATATTGGAGAAGACTCCAAAAGCATCAAACTGATTCATAAGATAGTTCAATAGTTGGGAATAGAAGAAGATCAAGGAAGTTATAGGACAACAAGCTGTAAAGAGAGATTTGATTTTAGATGGTCTATCATTAAACATGGTTAATGATGGAACATCACGACATTGTTTCGCTTGATCCATGTTATACGATAGGATATAAATGATAGGAGTTATTGTTGTTGTTGTTGTTGTTCAATAGTATTAAGAAATTTTGGGATAGGGTGCTTAATGACCTCTCTTTATATTGCAGATGAGGAGACTGGGTGGTATGATGGTCAGGCATGTTCTTTCATTTATTGCTTTTTTTAATGTCTTACCTCGTCCACAGGGTGCTATTTAATTTTATGCTTGACTATGTCATGTGACCTCAATTTTATCCTGTGTTTTTCTATTTTGTGTTGGTGCTGGATTTCTTGCTTGAAGGTTCCAATGTCTCCTTTGTGTTTTTTAAAGTTATTTTGTCTCTGGCTTACTTGTTTACTTGGAGGTTATGATTTCTTGAAGTCCTGGGGAAGAGATTTCAATATTCTTGTGTGATTAAAAATGTCATTGTTTCTTTAACTGAACATATTCTTTTATTGAAAGATAGGAGAGGATCCAAACTTCTCCCAATCAGTTTAAGCAGTGTATAATCATGGTAGCGACCATAGGTGTATAAAAATGGTGATGCTAAATAGAAGATGATGTGGAATGGCTTAAGCGCACATGATTCTGCTTGAAAAATCAGAACATAGATGAATTAGTCGATGGCATTGATGGTGTGTGCCATGTCATTTGGACCAGTATAATTATCCATATTAAATAGTATGGTTGATGAGATCTTTTGTGGTCATATACCTGCATAAATATGCATACATTAAAGGGTTCTTGAGGACACATTAGACAGCAGCCAATTGAAGGCCTTTCCTCTACTTGAGTGACTTTTCAGTTTTTCAACAGTTTTGGTAGATCCAAAATTCAAACTTAAATGCTGAATCTGTACTAACTGGAAGGCCATGCATGATGGGATTTGTTGCCCTTGTCACATGAGTTAGGTGCAAATGCCTCAGCGGGTGGTATGCTCTAATGTATGTTGTGCATGTTTGTAAACTCGTTCGAAAACCATAACCAAGACAAAATCATGATGGATAGAAAAAACTTAGCTTTTTGCTTCTGTCCACCATGATTTTGACTTCACCGTGATCTTCGAACGAATATCCAATCATGCACTTACTTTAAAAATAGGCTTAGAGAACAGTTTTTTAGTCTAAGTTAAGTTTACTTTTGCTATTAAGCAATAAGCATAAACATTTCTCTACAGGTATGGGTGAAGACTGCTGAAGTGTTGGCCCGTGACAGACTCTTGGGATCATTTTCTGTAAGCATTATATTAAGCTACTACCATTTCGAGTTGTGATTTCACCGGAGACTCCTTGTTGGCAAATAAATTCAATTGCCTTGTTGAAATGGAGATGCTATAAAAGAATATAAACACTCAATATAAAATCAAGAACTTTCTATAAAACATTAAAGCTCAATGGAGCTTTTCTTCTTGATCTCTAACTCTCACAATTATTATTGTTACAATTGATGATTCTAACTCAAAGCCTCTAGCCTTTTATAAGTCTACTTCTACTAATAATAGAATAATTCTGAATAGTGAAGTTGTTTGATGGTTATTGGAATTGTGTGGCAAATTGCAAATTCAATTGTGTATCTCTCCTTGAGCATCTTCACAGGAACCTTACAAACATATTATCGGTGGCTTCTAATTATAGGGTGAGCCGAGTTTAACTTCCAACATCCTCCCTTAAACTTGGTTTCATCATACCAAACATTTTCTTCAACTTCAAGAACAAACTGGTTTGGGTGGCTTTGTGAAAATATCTGCAATTTAATCTTCCAAAGCGCAATACTCCACCACAATTTCTTTATCTTCAATTAAGTCTGGAATCTCCACCACAATTTCTAATTAAGACTTAATCAGATAAAGAAATTGTGGTGGAGTATTGTGCTTTGGAAGATCAAATTGCAGATATTTTCACAAATCCACTCAAACCAGTTTGTTCTTGAAGCTGAAGAAAATGCTTGGTATGATGAAACCAAGTTTAAGGGAGGATGTTAGAAGTTAAACTCGGCTCACCCTATAATTAGAAACCACCAGTAATATGTTTGTAAGGTTTCTATGAAGATGCTCAGGGGGAGATACACAATTGAATTTGCAATTTGCCACAAAATTCCAATGACCATCAAACAACTTCACTATTAAGAATTATTCTATTATTAGTAGAAGTAGACTTATAAAAGGCTAGAGGCTTTGAGTTAGAATCATCAATTGTAACAATAATAATTGTGAGAGTTAGAGATCAAGAAGAAAAGCTCTATTGAGCTTTAATGTTTTATAGAAAGTTCTTGATTTTATATTGAGTGTTTATATTTTTTTATAACATCTTCATTTCAACAAGGCAATTAATTTTATTTGCCAAACTTCTGTTAACCACAAGCCATAGCATTATTAATTCTTGCTTTATTTTGTGCATACTGTATTTTTTTTTATGATTTAGCATTATGTTGATAGTGGAGCTAGATCATTATTGTGACTGAAACAGTCATGTCTTATGGATATAGCCTTATCAATATTCAGAGATTATTTCTGACTGCTACTACAGAAAAATACGTTTTCTATGACTGGGTCTTTTTTTTATATGAAGGTTTTAGATCTATATATGTATAACAGAATGCTATGTTCCCTTCATAGAAATGTAGCAATCACTTGTTTTTTTGTTTTGTTTTTGATAAGTTAAACTGTACTCACTTGTAGTAAAACATTAAGGTAGTGCAGAAATATTGGACCTACCATCTTGATGTGTTGATGTTGTATGTGTTAATTTATACTTTTTTTTTTAATTTCACCCTTCCAGTTATTTATGTTCATCTTTGTGAATCTTAGGATGAAATTGATCTTGAAGACAATGAAAACCATAAGTTGAAACTTGCAGTTTTTTATTTATCTTGTTAATGGTGGATAATGTTTTATCAGCAACAAAATTGTATAATGTTTTTGTGCATAATAATTGACTTATTGAGCATCTTTTGTTAAGGTCAAGCCTGTACTTAGAAGATTGAAAATCACTCTAGTCGGTCTGGCAACGTGCTTGCTTGCATCTGCTCTTATCCTCATTAACATTGATGGGTACCAAAATGAGCTTAATCTAAGATCAAATGAAGCTGGAGTTCGCGTCATACCTGGAGTTTACAATGATGATTCTGCAAGGTCATTTGAACCAGACGCCTTTTGTGGTGAACCTAATCTTCAATGATACGGCTTATACTAAATAATTGTCAATCCTGAGGAGTTGGCTCTGTCAAAAGGTAAAGTAAGTCATTACAACCGTTGATTGAAAATAGTGGTTGAGTATTAAAAACATAATAGTTTGTTATACATGTGTATAAGATCAAAATCAAAACTATTGAAATCAACCTTGACTTACTTTACTTTCTAAAGTGACCAATTATTTTTATTTGAGTCAAATCCTAATCATGGTCCCTCCTTGCATTGTATTAATTTGAGTGAAGGGGTGCTCCATATATGAAGTATCAAATCCTATACTTAGTGTACATATCTTATATTGCCCTTTACAGAACACATATTTAGTAGAATTTCAAAGCATTGTAAAGTTGAGAAATAACATGAGCATATGTACATTTTTCAATTTGTTGAGTAGTCTCTTCTTTTCTTTTTGTCAGTGGGACTGCTTCAGGTAGAATATTTACACTTTTATGAACTGTTTGGATGTGGTGTGGTGGAGTAAAACTGAAAATAACGTTACGCTTCACTAATGTTTGTTAAAAAAAAATAAAGAGAGAACAAATTGGAATGATTAGAGAGTGTAGAGAGAATGAGATAGGTGAATGTTGAACTGAATTCTCTGATACTAACAATGCATTGGAGTCTCCTAACCGTGCTTACGATTTAATTTAAACAGATAACTGAATGGTTAACTGACTAATTATTAGTATAGCAACTAAAAATTGATAGAATTAGTAGATGGCAAACATTCCAAGTTTGGATTGAAGGTGGTGAAATAGAACAAGAGCAAGAGGTTATGTAAGAATGTCTTCAATCGAAGGATCAGAGATGAAGCATCCTAGATTGAACTTTTGTATTAATTCCCGTTTGGGAAATCAGCTTAATTAAGCGCTTATGACCATTAGCGCTTATTAATAAGCTCTTTAAAGAAATTTATTATGATGAATTGAAAATAAGTTATCTATAAGCATAAACTCTTTTTCATAAGCTACTTTGAATAGCTTATGAAAATAAGCTCAAAACAGCTTATAGATAGGTCATAAGCTATTTATATAAGCTCCCCCAAATGCTTATATAATCGCTTATGCTATAATATAAGCTCAAATAAGCTCTTCCAAACGGGGCCTAAATGTATCTTTTGACTTTTTTGGTATGCTCTACCTGAGCAATCTTGTTCAAGCTATCTCTTTCTACTAAATATTTAACGCAGCGAGAATGTAGATGTCAAACATGGACCGCAATCCTCTGCCCTGCAAGAATCTGCCATAGATTTTTTCTTAGTGCAATTAAATATTAAATAAAAAATACGGCTAAAATAAAATGAATGGTGAGAGATTGAATTGCACTTCTAGCAGTTATTTGTTGAACTCTGGGGGATCCAAATCCGTCAAACATTCTAAGTTTGGAGTTTGGATTGAAGGTGTGAAATAGAGCAAGAAAAGAGTTTATGTATGAATGTCTTCAATCATAGGATCAGAGAGGAAGCATCCTAGATTGGACTTTTTTATCCATTAAATGCATCTTTAGACTTTTTTTTTAATCACAAGTGTAAATATCTGCAGCAATGTTTAAGGAGCAAAATTCTTCCTATCAAATATTTAATGTAGCATATTCAAATCTTAAACATCTTCTTAAACTAGAACAACCTTATATTAATTAATTTATACGTTTGCTCGAAAATGAATCTTTAGACCGGAGAAAGTAGAAGTAGTATAATATTAAGGGGTTGGGTTTCTCACCCCATTCACTAGATTTCCCACCTACCCAAAAATTTAAAATTCAAAAATACCCTTTCATTTCTCACCCCACACACGCACCACCGCACCACACTCTTTTTATTTTTAAGATACCGTTTTCCAAAATCCGGTATTGTGTTTTTTAATATATCAGATTTTAAAAACCGGGTAGTATATTTTTTATATACTGAAATTTAAAAATTGGTACTCTTTTTTTAACATACTGTGATTAAAAATCTAGTAGTTTGTGTGTTTTTTTAAGGTACCGGCTTCTCAAAATCCGGTATTGTATTTATTTTAATATACCAAGTTTTAGAAACCCCATGTGTTATTGCTGATGTTAGGGGGGGAAATTCTAACCACTGTGGGACTTATTGGGAACTACCATTTCCTTCACAAACTTATTATTTTGAACCTTTGGTCAGCATGGGCAAAAAGACAATTTCAAAGCAAGAAGATATGAAAGAGAGAGAATAACGATCATCACCAGGGCTGCAACTCAAAACTAGCTCCTCACTAGTCACTCCTTTGCTTTGCGTGCTTCTTCTCTGTAGTTGCTAGGGTTTTCAGCTTCCCACAATTTGACGGTGAATGCTTCTTGCTTATCAAAAAGAGGTGAAAACAGGTTTTAAAATTAGATTGTGTCAAACAGGTTTTTAAAAACAGTTTTAAAAAATAGGTTGTGTCAAATAGGTTTTAAAATTTTTCAGTTTTTTAAAACAGAAAACGGTTTTTGAACACGCCCTTAGGGAAACACAACACGTTCCGAGTTTTTACCAGGTATGTGTATTCCAAGTTTTAATTCTCGGAATAGGAAAGAACAACACGTTCCGAGTTTTTACTATTGAAGTAAAATCTACATGAGGCGCTTGAGGATTGCTTAAATATTATGTGACATTTTAGACCCACACAAATAGTATTAAGCAACTCATATAAGCAACCACTATTGTGAATGCTCTTATACACATTTACTACTTTAAAGTGGGGTGTGAAATCTTGTGGGTGGGTGGAAAATGAAGAGAAGGAATACACAGAGTAGTTGGAAAATGAAGAGATATGTTGGAGGTAACGGTCTAGGGCGGCATGGCTGAAAGATGGAGATAAAAATACAAAATCCTTTCATGGAAAGTCTAGCCAGAGGCAAAAGGTGAACAGGTTGAAAAAGATTAAGGATGAACATGGTAATTGGGTCTATGGAGAAGAGGAGATTGGGGCGGTTATGCAACAATATTTTCAAAATCTATTCAGTACTTCTTCTCCCACATGCATTGAAGCAACATGTGCTTGTATTACTTAGACTCTTAGTAATGAAAGGGTGGCAAGCTTGGAGGAAAGTTCTCAACTGAAGAGGTAAAACAGGCTTTTTTTATGATGCATCCGCTAAAATCATCTAGCCCTGACGACTTCCCAGCGGGCTTCTTTCAGAAGTATTGGCATATAGTAGGGAAGGATGTTACCAAGCTTGCACTAGAGATTGTGAATGATGGGGTTGATCCAGTTGGGATTAATCAAACTTTCATTTTTCTTATTTCGAAAGTCAAAACTTCAGAATCTCCTGATGATTTAGGGGGATTTTAGTTTTTTCTTTTGTTTCTTTTGTTTATTTTATTCGTTTTATTGAGTCTCATGTAGTGTTTGAGTCATTTTTGGTCTTTAATCGCATTTTCACATAGGCATGATTAGTCTAGTTTTTATTTTATTTTTAGTTAGCATTTTAGTTTTTCTTTGTTTTTTCTTTCTAGTTTAGTCCCTTAATCTTCTGGTCATTGTTGTTGCTGAGCTTAATGAGGTTATCATGAGTTTGGAGAGTTTTGATGGGGAGTTATTGCTTAATCATATGAGGTTTATGAGGATTGATGAAAATGTCATGAGTTATTTTTATGCTTTGATGGAGTTGTTGATGAGTTTGTGCAGGTTTAATCAGAGTTGATGAGCAATGGAGGTTGATTAAGAGCATTGGTGAAAGGAGAATCTAAGAGCTAGGGAAGGAAAAGAGAATTGTGAAAGGCATCTGAAGTATTCCAGCGCTCATGCGCCAGGAAGCCAACGCTCATGCGTTGGCTCTCTGCTTGGCTGCCTCTGATGATGGAAGTCCTAGCGCCCAAGCGCTACATTGCCAGCGCTCATACGCTGACATTCTATTTGGATTGGAAATTTTTTATGTTTTTCTAGCGCCTGAGCGTTGGCAAGCCAACGCTAATGCGCTAGGCCTCGATTTTTATTTTCTATAAATTAGGAACTTGTCTTTTGGAAGTTTATCTTATATTTTCTAAACTAATTCTTGGAGCTATAGTTTCTGGAGTTGTGAGAGGCCTCTTGAGCTCTTATTCCAAGTTTTTATTCTTGAATCTGGTCTTGCTTAGTCATGATTGGCTAAGTTCTTTCTAGTATTTAGGGATTGCGAATCCTAGTTTAGGTTATGCTTTGAACGTCTGAAGGTTTCTAAAGTTCATATAGGAATTCAATTGGAATAAGCATAATTTGGCTAGGTGAAGCTAAACCCCAAGTACCGTTTTCCATATAATTGTCACCAGTTCTTTTACAATCGCTTTGCTACCCAAGTTCTTAAATAAACAAACTTTCAACATATATCTTTTTGTTTATCTTTTCCCAAATCGTGAAATTTAAGCGTGAATCAACTCAACATACTATTTCTGTGGTTCGACAATGTTTTATATTACTTCGGCCAATCTTTACACTTGCGGAATCGCTATCAAGTTTTTGGCGCCGTTTCCGGGGATAGTTTTAATTTTGTTGATTTGTCTTTGAGTTTTACCTTTGGAATTTTTGTTACTAGCTTGCTGAAAAAAATTCTGCTGTATTGAATTGGTGCTATTAACTGTGTGTTAGTGTATGCGAGGTTCAGTTGATACTAAATCATTGTTATTTGATTTAGAGATTAATCGCAAGTTCCATCGCAGATTTGCACAACAAAGAGAAATTCAGGCCAAAACTATGGCCGAGACACAGGCAGAAATAGAAGCAAGGCTTCAAGCCGAATTTGATGCATGCCTTCCCACAGAGGTTGAAGCAACCGTCCTTTGACAGCAGCAAGAAGCTGAGGAGCAAGATGCCAATCATCCCTTGAGAGATATTACTGCACCTCAAGTCAATTTCAATTTCGAGGGCAGTATTGCGGTACCTACTAATGCTCCTCCTAATTTTCAAATCCCTCCACACTTCATTACTTTGGTTAGCAAGAACCAGTTTGGAGGGAGTGCCAGTGAAGATGTTCACACCCACTTGGAGCGGTTCACTAGACATTTTGCCACTCTCAGGAGGAATGTAAACCTGTATACTATCACGTTGATGTTATTCCCTTTTTCTCTCAGGGACATTGCTGAGGAATGGTTGAGTTTGCAACCTCTCAAGAGCATCACTTCATGGGATGACTTGGCTGAAAAATTCATAGCCATGTTCTTTCCCTACAACCGCATAAGGAAATTGAAGCATAAGATCAATTCCTTCATCCAGATGGATTCTGAGAATTCGTATTAGACATGGGAGAGATTCAAAGGACCCTTGAGGAGATGTCCATGCCATAACATCTCCACAACTGATCAATTGGAGAAGTTCTATGTAGCCCTTAATGACTACACAAGGGATAAGTGATAGGGAAATTGCAAGTTTACAATTTACTATCGCGTAATATAAAAAGATCGAACCCACGGGATAGGTGTTCTTATTATTATAAAATTTAGTACTAAAACAGAAAAATAAAAGATGAATATTTGTTGTTGGTTTGAGAACTAGAAAGGAACAATAGCATAAAATAATAAAATAAAGAGATGATGAACATTAAGCTCTTGGGTTGGTTTACATAGTCTATAAAAACATGCTAGAAATTTCCTACTAAATTCCTGAATTATAAAACCATTATCATGATGCTATAGCCTAGTGTAACTACAAGTTAATTCCTTAAGCATTGTAGATCTTTCTTTTTAATTACTAAACCCAATTCCTTGGCACCTAGTTAACTAAAGAAGAAGATGAAGAAGATGTTCAGGCCAACATAAAGTTACGTCCTTCCTAATTCCTTAGCGAAGTATACTTATAACCTTTTTTATTACCTAGTTCCCTTACTACTCACCAAATGGCCTTATGTAATAAGTAATAAGCAAAACCTCTTGGGATCCACAAGATAGAAATAAAGCATAAGGTAATAAAACATGAATGGAAATAAAATTCAGAAATGTAGAAAAAGACTAGAACATGTATTATAAACTAAAACAACCCAAAAACTTAAAGAAGAAGTTAGCCAAGCATGGCTAAAAGAATCATTGAATTACCCTGGATAGGAGCTCAAGTATGGCTTCCCACAATTCCTAGGAACAATGATCTTTGAGGGAGAAAGAGAGAATACTTGTTGTATTCTATGAAGGTGTGTCTTACAAGTGAAGAAAAAGGGCCCTATTTATAGTAAAATTCCAGCCTCCAGCGCTTGAGCGCTGGCATTCCCAACGCATGGGCGCTAGGATGCATTAAAAATCCACTTTCTGTCCGAGGCCCAGCGCTTGAGCGCTGGCTTTCCAACGCTTGGGCGCTGGGTCAACATCTGACTCATCATCTAGTCAGAACCCCAGCGCTGGAGCGCTGGGATCCCAACGCTGGAGCGCTGGGACGCTGCTTCTTCATCTTCAACCTTTTCCTTCCTTCTTCATTCATGGTAGTGGGTTTTGATGGCCATAAAAAGCCACTAACCAGCCTTGTTCAATTCTGAAACCCTTCCTCCACTAACATCAATTCTTTAAACATTTTTTCCATGTGCTAAATTAGAGAGTGATTCTTCATATTCTTCTTTTTCACTTTGGTCCTCTCTTGATTAGCACTTCAATTCAAGCCCTCATATTCTCTCAATCTTCACTTTAAGTCCTCCACTCTTGAACTTTTACAATTTGGTCCCTGACTTCCTGAAACTTTACATATTGGTCCCTGGACAAAAATGATAACTAAACCAGCTTTTCCTAAAAATACAAAATAACTAGAAAAACTCCTAAAAATATAAAATAAAGCTAGAAAATCTAATAAAATCTAATCTACATGCAAAATGCAAAATAAATATAAAATCTACATAAAAACAATAAAAAACCTACATGTGACTCAAAAATAATAAAATAAAAAGACTAAAAATAGCCTAAAAACATCATATAAAATCCACTCATCAATAAGCTTGACACAGCTGCAAATGGAGCTTTTGATGCTCTACCTACCCAACCTGCACTTGACATCATAAACAAATTGACAGCCAGGGATGCTCATTCGAACTAGGATAGGCAGAACAAAAAAGGTATGTATGAGATAGAGGCATTTGATGTTGTACTTGCCTCCAAAAAGTTGTTGTCAAAGAAGGTTGATGCTATGGTTCAAAGGATGGATGGTTTGCAAATAAGTCCTGAAGATGTTGAGTTAGATGCAGAGGTGAAGGCCATGGGGAATTATTAAAAAATCCCTACTCCAATACTTTTAACCAGGGGTGGAAGAGTCATCCTAATATCTCATGGAGAGACCAGATTAAATCGGGGGACGCTGGAAATTCTAGACAATACTCTAATCAGAGGCAATACCAGCAAAATCAAAGGCCTCCACCACCTCAAAATCTAGGGAGTGGAAAGAAGAGTTTGAAAGAGATTGTAGGAGAGATGACCCAACAAACAACTCAGTTCATGAATGAAACTTGGATCAACTCAAAGAATCATGAAGCTTCCATCAGGAACTCGGAGACGCAGATTGACCAGTGACACCCTTGCTAATCCTAAGGATAACAACATTGACATTTTTTCTGCTGTCACTCTTAGGAGTGGAAAGATTTTGAATGAGAAAAAAGTGACAGTTGAAAACATGAGTGAAGAGAAAAATGAAAGAGTGAGTGAGAAAGAGGAAGTGCGTGCAGAATAAAATGTGAAAAATAAAGAGAGTGAAGAATCCTCCTTAGAGAAAACACTTTTCAAGGTTCCATTTCCCAAGGCTTTAGTGAAGAAAAATTTGGAAATTTGTTTTCAAAGTTTTTGGATGTTTTCAAGAAATTTCAAAGTAATATTCCATTTTCTGAATCCTTGGAACAAATTCCTACCTATGCAAAGTTTATGAAATATATTTTATCTAGGAGGAGGAAGTTAAGTGAGGTTGATGAAACCATCATGTTAACAAAGGAGTATAGTGTTATTGTTCAAAGGAAACTCCCCCAAAAGTTGAAAGATCCGGGGTGTTTCACTATTCCTGTTGATATTAAGGGTTTACCTGTGGCTAAGGCCTTGTGTGACTTGGGAGCCGACATCAATTTGATGCCACTCACTATGTTAAGAAGGTTGAACATAGGGGAGGCGATCCCTACCAAGATTTCTTTGCAATTGGAGGACAGGTCCATTAAGCACCTATATGAGATCGCTGAAGATGTCTTGATATGGGATGACAAGTTTTCCTTCCCGGTTGATTTTGTGATTTTGGATATGGTGGAGGACACTAGAGTCCCTCTAATTTTGGGGAGACCTTTCTTGGCAATCAGTAATGAAAAAATAAATGTTGTCAAAGGTCCTATCTTTTAAAGTTGGTGAAGAAAAGGTAAAACTCTCTATTTTTAAATCTTTGAAGCATCTAGATTCTAAGGATGTCTTTTATTGTGAAGTTTTTTATGATCTTATGTGTAAGGAATTTTCTAGGATCTCAAGAAAAGACCTCTTGGAAGCAATAATTATGGAGGGGTTGGAACTTGATGATCTTGATCATGAGGAAGAGCAGGTTATTGAAAGTGTGCGCTTAATGGAGGCTTGTGATTCTCTTCCTTCAAAAAGAATTTGGATAGAGGAATTGAGGAGAGATGAAGAAGCTCCAAAGAAAGAGAAGAAGGAGCTCAAACCATTACCCTCCACCCTCAAATATGCATATCTTGAGGAGGGTGAGTTGAAGCTTGTTATTGTAAGTAGTTCTCTTTCCCCTCTTGAAGAAGAGAAAGTTTTAAGAGTCTTGAGGGAATATAAGTCAGCTTTGGGTTGGACCATTAGTGATATCAAGGGTATAAGCCCTGCTATTTGTATGCATAAATTCTGTTTGGAAGAAAAAGTTAAACTAGTGGTCCAACCTCAAAGGAGACTTAATCCTATGATGAAATAGGTGGTAAGGAAGGATGTTACTAAATTTCTTGACGCGGGTATTATCTTCCCGATTTCTGATAGTAAATGGGTGAGTCCCGTTCAAGTTGTCCTCAAGAAAGGGGAATCACTGTGGTTACCAATGAGAATAATGAATTGATTCCCACCAGATAGGTAAACCAGTGGTCCAACCTCAAAGGAGACTTAATCCTATGATGAAATAGGTGGTAAGGAAGGACGTTACTAAATTTCTTGATGCAGGTATCATCTATCCGATTTCTGATAGTAAATGGGTGAATCTTGTTCAAGTTGTCCCCAAGAAAGGGGAATCACTGTGGTTACCAATGAGAATAATGAATTGATTCCCACTAGACAGGTAACTGGGTGGAGAGTTTGCGTTGACTACCGGAGGCTAAATTCAGCCACCCGGAAACACCACTTCCCTCTCCCTTTTATTGACCAAATGCTTGATAGGTTGGCTGGGCATGAGTACTATCGTTTCCGAGATGGTTATTCCAAGTATAATCAAATTGTGGTTGACACTAAGGACCAAGAAAAGACAGCTTTTACTTGTCCTTCCGGGGTGTTTGCTTAAAGAGAAATCTATTTAGGTTATGTAATGCACCCGATACTTTCCAAAGATGCATGTTTGCAATTTTATATGATTTAATTGGTGAATGCATGAAAGTATTTATGGATGATTTTTCTATCTATGGTTCCACTTTTGATAAGTGTTTGGTTAATTTGGAAAATGTTTTGAAAATATGTCAAGAGAAAAATTTGGTTTTGAATTGAGAAAAGTGTCACTTTATGGTGAAAGATGGGATAGTTCTTAGGCATAAAATTTCTGAAAAGGGGATTGAGGTGAATAAAGAAAAAACTGAAGTTATTGAAAAATTACCTCCCCCTATGGATGTTAAAGGTGTTAGGAGCTTTCTTGTTCATGCTGGATTTTATAGGCGATTCATTAAAGATTGTTCAAAAATTGCTAGCCCTATGACAAACCTACTTGAAAAAGATGCTCCTTTCATTTTTTATGAACATTGTATGACTGCTTTTAAATTGTTGAAAGAGAGACTTGTGGCCGCTCCTATAATTGTCACACCTGAATAGGCTTTTCCCTATGAAGTCATGTGTGATGCTAGTGACAATGCAATAGGGGTTGTTCTGTGTCAGAAGAAGAATAAAGTTTTGCATGTAATTTACTATGCTAACAAGGTTTTGAATGATGCACAAAGGAACTACACCACAACTGAAAAAGAGTTGTTGAGTATAGTTTATCCTCTTGTTAAGTTCAGACCTTATATCCTAGGCTCTAGGATTTTGGTGCATGTTGACCATGCTGTGTTGAAGTATTTGTTTGCTAAGCACGATGCTAACCCCAGGCTAATTAGGTGGATCTGGCTCTTGCAAGAGTTTAATATGGAGATTGTTGTCAGGAAAGGCAAGGACAATGATGTTGCTGACCATTTGTCCAGACTTGAAGGTGGGAGCTCGAGCTTAATTCCTATTCAGCAGGAGTTCCCAGATGAGAAGCTGTTAGCTGTCCAATATTCTGAGTCAATGCTCTGGTATGTCCATCTTGCTAACTTTAAAGCTGCTGGAGTGTTGTCACATGATTTGAATTGGCAACAAAAGAAATTTTTTTTTCATGATTCAAAGTTTTATTTCTAGGATGAGCCATATTTGTTTAAACAATGCTCCGATAAAGTTATTAGAAAATGCGTCCCAGAAATAGAATTTGAAAAAAATACTTTCACATTGCCATGGCTCAGAATATGGAGGCCATTTTTCTGGTAAGAGGACTGCTGCAAAGGTCCTCCAAAGTGGTTTTTATTGGCCTATTCTTTTTAAAGATAATAGAGAATTTGTGGAAAGGTGTGATCGTTTTTAAAGAACTGGCAATATATCAAGAAGGAATGAAGTTCCCCAGAAAATGATTTTGGAAGTTGAGCAGTTTGATGTGTGGGGCATTGACATGGGACCTTTCCCACCCTCTTATGGGTGCCAATATATCTTAGTGGTTGTGGATTACGTGTCAAAATGGGTTGAAGTATCAACTCTTCCCACAAATGACTCTAGAGTAGTGCTTGATTTTTTGAAGTAAAAGATTTTTACTAGGTTTGCAAACAAAGCTTTTGCTACCCCATATTACCCCCAGACTAGTGGTAAGGTCGAAGTTTCTAATAGGGAGTTGAAAATAATTTTGGAAAAAGTAGTGAGTACCTCAAGGAAGGATTGGTTACGAAAATTAGATAAAACCTTGTGGGCTTACCGCACTGCATATAAAACTCTCATTGAAACTTCCCCTTATCAATTAGTCTATGGGAAAGCTTGCCACTTACCTGTAGAGTTTGAATACAAAGCCTTGAGTTTGAATACAAAGCCTTCTGGGCCATGAAATAATTGAATTGTGATCTTAAAGATGCTAGTGATAGGAGGTTGATACAATTGAATGAGTTGGATGAGTTCAGGCTCCAGGTATATGAGAATTCAAGGATTTATAAGGAGAGAACTAAGAAGTGTCATAATAAGTTTGTTCCAGGGCAACTTTTGTTGCTATACAACTCAAGACTGAGGTTGTTCTCTAGAAAGTTGAAGTCAAGATGGTCTGGACCTTTTAAGGTTCTAAAAGTATTTCCCCATGGTGCAATGGAAATCGAAAACCAAGCTACAAAGAATGCTTTCATAGTGAATGGGCAGAGATTGAAATTGTACCTTGGAGGAGAGTATGCGAAAGATAGAACAAGTATGGAACTTGTTCTTCCTAGTTGAGAAATGAGGGAAGTCTATCAAAGACTTTAAAATTGAGCTTCTTGGGAGACAATCCAAGGTCAGGTTTGTTAATTTTGTTTTGTCTTGTTTTGTTATATATTAAAAAAAAAAAAAAAGAGTAATTTTAAATCTTTTTAGGCAGTTGTTTGCAGGGACTTAGCGCTTGAGCGCTAGAGGGCCAACGCTCATGCGTTGAGCTCCTGGAAGTCCCCCAAATGGTAGTGTCCCAACGTTTGAGCGTTGAAAAGCCCAAGGCTCATGTGTTGGCTCTCTTCCTGCCAGTGTTTTTATTTAGGTTTTACTAGCGCTCATGCGCTATGGGGCCAATGCTCATGCGTTGAACCCCTAGAGGCCCAGGCTCGAGTATATCTCCAACACCCATGCGTTGGGAAGCCTAGCGCTCATGCGCTAGCTTTAAGTTAGGGTTAAAAACCTGTTTCTTTTCAAATTTTATGCAGTTTCTTCTTTCCTTTGTTCCCTCTCCTCCACAACCAAACCCTTTCCTCTGCTTCTCTTCTCCACAAATTGCTACTTCCACACACTAATTGTTCACTCCTCCTTTTGGGGTAGGTGTTAATACTAGAATTTTATCTTGGTCAAAATACCAAGAAACTAAAAATAATAAGTGGTGCTAAGTTTAAATTCTTAGTCGAAATATGGTGTTGACAATATTGGTCGAAATCATGTGCCAAATTGACAAAGACTTAAAACATCTAGTAAATTAAAGATTTTGAACCTCATCGGATTCATTGGCAAACTCACTTTGGTTTGTGACAAGTTAGTATTATAGAGTTAAAAATGCCAAGGTCGAATATGTTTTAATGTTGGATCGAAATTTACATACAATTGATCATGTCAATTGATCATGATGACATGGATTATAGCATGATGGGTATTGGAGTATGATTTGGTTGTTTTAATGAAACTTCCATACAATGAAAACAATATATATATTGGATGACATGTCATGTTATATATTCAAGGAAGTATTTTAAGATTAAAGACCAACACCAGAAACTTTTGGGTCGAAGATTGACATTTCGAGACTATGGAGGCGTTTGGTAGACGGGCTTAAAAAAGGTTCCTGGGTATATGACGTATGAGAAAGTGGATGCCTATGTTTGGTATCAGATTACAAAATTAGATGCCCAAGCATGAAATATACCCGAGAGAATAATTTACCCATGATTCAACAAAGAGATATACCCATCTTGGAGCATGGGAATGAAAGATCCCGGGGGGAATACACATCGTGGGTGAGCATAAAAATTCATTTTTGCCCTTATCTTCTTCCGTCCATTTCGTACCCACGCACCAAACTAAAACGCGTCCTGAAACGCGAGGCGACGATCTTGGGAACCTTGACCGGCACAAGTTCTTTGCAACTTCCGGGTCGAGGTGGAGCTTCCGGTGACGGCGACGGTGGACTCGAAGAGAGCTGGTGACGGTCCAACGAGCGGTGGATCTGACATTGGGAGGAAGAAGCAACAGTCGCAGATGGCGAGGAGCGACAGTGCGGTGAACGATGCAAGCGACGGTGGTGGTTCAGTGGTGGAGGTCAGGGCACTGTACGAGAAGCTCTCTGCCTCAGGCGGCGGATAAGTCTAGCTGGTGAAGGCAGGGGAACCGGACAAGCGGGTGAACATTCAGGTAAGAAGAGTTTTCAGTAACAGATTAAAATGACTGTTTATTCTGAAGATGAATATGAAGATAAATCTGTTTTGCCCTTTTTTCGATAACAGATTATCTACTTCCGTTTTATCTTCTTTTTTGTTGCAAGTTGTTACTCTATCATTTCGGTTTCCCCCAATCTCTGAGCAAATCTGTTACAAATCTGAATTTCCATCTATTTATTTGTTTAGGTTGTTGCTCCAATTGCAGCTGCTCTTTCTTCATTGCGCAGTAAGCATGTCTTCTTCTTGCTCTTCTTCTTGTTTATTCCACTTTACACTGTGATGATGATTGTTTTTACTTTGCTCCTTTTGGTTTTTTTTGACATAGTTGTGATACCCACATCAGCAACTTGACTCTGTTTCATTGTGGAAAAAGAACTGATTTATCCCATAGAGGTATGAATTTTTTGTATGCATGTACAGTTGGGTGGATTTTGTGTTTAGTTGGTCTTCTTTTTATCCCAGCTGCTCCTTGTCGTTTCCCCTTCCTTTGGGGGAATTTCTAATTTCCCTTTCATATTTCCTATTTGGGGCTACTTTATAGTGTGTTATGTTATTACTAAAAATTACTGAACTCACAGCTTACTTTCTAATTTGTAAGACCCTCTATTTTCAGTATTTTTATTGTTGGTCCCTGAGTTTGGATTATTTATGCTTTGGACCCCGAATTATTTTATAGTTCAGTTTCTAGTTCTTATTAGACTCTTGTTGAATAATGTTTGGTGGTATTGTCCTTGGAGTTTGATATGAACAAAGTCTTCATGGAATTGTTTGATACTTGGGTAAAAGAGTATATTTGATTGATTGATAACAAGATGAGTTGTGGCTTAGCGGTTGAGGCTTAAGCGTTTGAGGTGCAAGGCTAGTGTTCGAATCTTAGTGAAGGAAGTTTTATTTTTTAAAACCATTTTCGAGTAGCCTTGTTAATGAAGCTGAAATTTCAGTTTAAATTTGAAATTTAAACATGTGAGTAATGGAGAGTTAATGAGTGTTTTAATGGGGGTTAATGGGGGATATTATTCTGAATAATGAGGGAGTTATTTCTGAGTTTATGGGAGGGTTATGGTTCAGATTTTCGTGCATAAAGTAGAGCCCCATATTCAGGTTTCTCCCTAGTATTATTTTTCTTGCTGCTGCTTTTACTGCCTCCAAGTTTCTGCTGCACGTTTGGCTTCTCCCTTCTGCTGTTTCTCCTTCTGTTTTGCTGCTGCGTTCTCCCCTTGGGAAGGAGTAAAACCACATCCAACCTCCTTAATCTCAGAGGTTCTTAGTTGCATTCGCTTGATCACGTGACGTACTATATAATTCTCGAGGGTGTGGACAAGCATTGTCGTGAGGAAGATAATCTCAGAGGCTATACTTTCGTTCCGAGGCCGAATTCGAGGTTGGGCTAAAAGTGGATGCAAAATAATCAAAGGTAAGGGTAACTTTGGTTTTAGAGAGTCTTGAGTCATGCTTGCCATTTTCCGTTTTTGCATGCGGTTGATCAATGAAATTCCCTGAGTATATTGATGCTGTGAATCTTTGTTAGTGTTGATTTATATGACGAGGAAAGGTTGAGGATATGAATATGTCTGTAGAATTAATTGATGAACTAAGAAATTGGAATTGGTTGTGACTATGTGGTTTATAATGTATTAATTGTTGATTTGATTGTTGTGGGAAATTTTATGAGAAGGGTGGTGATGTAATGATGTGTTTAAGATGAGGTATCCACTGTTTTGATAAGTTTAATTTTGGAATGTTAGTCATAAGATAATATGATGGTTAAAGGGAAATATTGTGTGAACAGTTGGTTCATGAGGATGAAATACCTTTGGCATTGCATATGCATATTCTGGGTGGAAGAGGTGGGGTGGACGGTATTGTCACGAGACCATGATGACGGTGGGGTGGACGGATGATTGCCACGTGACCGGAAGGGCGGCAAGGTGGACGGTATTGCCATATGCTTCCCTGTTCCCGTTTGGAACGAAGTCGCTCCCGTTTGGAACGAAGTCGCTCCCGTTTGGAACGATGTATCTTGGCTAAAGTTGTTGAGCATCTAGTTGCATATGTGGTTGCATGAGAAAATAACTTATGAGTTGGAATGCCATGTCTTGATGGTAAGAATATGTGTTATAATGGGTTGGTCGTTATCGTTGTTTTTCTCACACAAGGATGACATTATGCTGTGCTGCTTACCCTGGTGTTTCCTTTTCAATTTTATAATATGCTATGTTTGACTATGATTATTTGTTTTAATAAGTTAACCCTTTCTGTTTGTCGTTTGTTGTTTGGGCGCTTAACGCCAGGAAAAAATAGACAAAGCGATGATCGTCGTCTCTCGAGGAGCTTACGGAATCAGAGTGCGCAGCGGATGCATGGGAGTTTTCTGAAGATGATGTTTTAAGGATTTCCGCTATTTTATTTTATCTTGGGCTCGTCTGTTGAGCATTATTTTATTTAATAATATTCCGCTATTTCCGCTTCCGCGTATTATTATTATTTTATAATGGGTTTATTATTGAGTAAATTTTTGAGAGACGAAACCGTTTTAAGAAATTGAGTTTTTCTGAGAGGTTTTAATTTCCGCGTATTTACCATGTAACCCTCAACCGAAAATTAGGGTGTTACATAATTCACTTGCTCAGTCTCTATACATGCACTTGTACTAGCTATAATTATGATGCAACTCTTTCTAAAATTGGGTCTAGAAAAGGTTATAGCTGATTGGTATATTGGTTGGAGGCTTATAATTTAGGAGTAATGTGTAGTGATGAGTATGATTAAGTACATGTTCAATTTAGGGTGTTATATTTAACACCCCCAACACTTAATTTTGCACCCTAGTTTCGTGTAGTAAATGTCATAAATACCCTTTTTCTTTTTTCGTTCCGTGATTTTTAAACCCGGAACGTATGGTGACAAACTTCCGAGTTTTGGTTTTCTGGAATGCGGTTGATGACTTGTGTTCCGGTTTATATATCCCGGAATGGAATTTTTCCAATTTGTTCCGTGTTATAAAACCCGGAATAAATTTTAGTGACAATAGGTGTCTTCCGGGATTTATAAACTCGGAAGGTATGTTCACTCCTACCGGTTTTATAAAACCCGGAACGCCCAAATAAATGGGTTCCGAGAACAGTAATTCCGGAAAGGTATTAGCTTCCGGGATATACAATTTGGAATAGTTATTTAAGTTGTAAAACATGTGTAAGTGTTTCACTACATTATTACTTCTGGTTTTTATATCCCGGAATGTAATGTTATTGTTTTCCGGGCTTTATATCCCGGAAAACAACTGCAAAGTGAATGTATATTCCGGGATATAAATCCCGGAATGTTGTTTGAGAATGGTGAAGAAAACGAAGTTTAGTATTATATATACTGCAATTACGTTTCCGGGTTTTAAATCCCGGAATGCCGACCAAGTTCTGGGATATATATCTCGGTAAAAGGGAGCTAAAAACCTAAACTATCGGATTATATATCTCGGTAGTACTATTGTACAACCTACATTCCGGCTTTTTAAAACCCGGAAAGGGGTATTATTGGTATTTTTAAAAATACCTTAGGGTTTAGAATTGGGTGAAGGGGTGCCAATTCTAACCCCCTTCAATTTAATAGAGTAGTATTAACATCAAGTTCATGTTGCAACATTTTTGTAAGTTCTAATTTTCTCTTGTTACATAACAAAACTTTCTTTAATTTTTGTGTGATAAGAGATGCTATAACTGAATCTTGGTGAAGTAGTTGGTAATAGGAGCTTCGGTTACTGATAGATGAATATAGTGTGGGTTGTATGGACTGGTTTGACCTGAAACTATTGTACCCATGCTGCTGTGTGACATGTTTAATTTTTTAATTAACCACGCCATTCATTTGGGTATGTTGAAGCTGGATTTTTTCTGTACTATTGCCAGTACACAATGTGGAGTTACGCATGGATGTAGTAACTGACAGGGGACAAATGTAATTGCTGTAGTATGAGGTTCTGTTATTTAGGAAAAATCCACACATGGGCACATGTAACTACAGCACCTATATGTAATTATTTGAATGCTATCTTTGATTCTTTCTCTCTTCCTTGGGTTCCTTATTATAATTGTATAAATTTTTATAACTATAATTAAATGAGATATATCTTATATAAAATGATAGTTATATTATATATATATATATATATATATATATATATATATATATATATATATATATATAACTTTCATAGTAGACTAGTGAACTATGGTAACTATACTTTGCCCATATAAAATGTCCTATACTGTGATTGCTTTACAGCAATAGCTATATTTATACTATGTTTGCTGCAAGACTTTTGATGCAAGATTGTTTGCTGCAAACCTGATAAGAGGAAAACTGTTTCATCACAGTGGCTAGAGAATTTCGATTTTGAAGTCATTATATGCTTAAGCTTTTATAGCACTAAAATATATCCTGAAGCTATAGGCTTCCTATTTACTTTTGACAAGCCAGGAATATAATGAAGTACAAAGGGTACTTCATTTCAATAACAACAATATTACAAACACAGAGATTAGTATAGAAGCTAATAGAAAACACAACTACTAGTGATCTCAAAAAAACAATAGTAGCCCCCAATAAACCCAACCCCATCATTAATAAGTCCAACTGTAGTTCCATTCCTCAGTTTCAGCAGTCTGCCCTTAGACTTAGACATTTAATGACCTTCAATTGAGCCTCTCTGCAGAATTTTAAAACCTTCGAGTAAGCCCATATGCCAATCCTTTGACATTTAGTGGCCTTCAATTGAGTTTCAGAACCGTGACAACATCGCTTGAGTTTCAGTTATCACAAACCTTCTAGCCAGGCCAAAGGATTCATAATCCATTCAAATAGGGAAAACTTGAAATTCTTCTCCATGCCTTGAGCTATTTCCAGGATTTAAAATGAACCGATTCAATAACTATGGTTAAATCAAATTCTCCCTCTCTAAATATGACAGTGTTGCGCACATTCCTTATTCACCCAACAACTTCAATTCATACTGCCCATGCTTCTCTTCTTCTTCTGAGACTAACCACTTTGATTGTCATGCACTAATTTTCATCCCTTTCAATACCTTTAAAGATTATGGTAAATAATTCTCACTCGTAAGTTAATTTTTTGGGAGTAGTTAGTTTTGTCCATTTGTCTTGTACTTATGTCAAGATATAGTTAGTGTTGACACAAAATTTTCTGCATTGTGTTTGTAACTGAATCTGATATTTGAGTTTTTTGGCAGAATACCATTTTGGGACTGTTTAGTATATTTTTGTTACTTTAGATAATAATATAGCATTGAATGTCATATATAACTTCTTATAATGTAGAGAATAATTTCAAATTGATAATGGCAGAACGCCAAAGAAAGAAGAGGGTCGTGGTAATATTGATGTTATATTTGGAGATGTTGAATTGTTTTACTTTGATGACAATAATGTTGTGCTACATTGTTCTAATTAGGCATTTGAGAAAGCGGAATAGGTCATCATGGGATTGTCATGAAAGGAGTTTAATTAGAGAAGTGCATTTTCACAGGATTATTTTCATAAGTGACTTGGCTTGTGTTGAAAATACAAGAATGGATAGAGCTGCATTCCATAAACTATGCACAATGTTGAAAACAGTAGGTGGTTTACTTCCTACAAAAAATATGGGTGTAGAAGAGTTAGTTGCCATGTTTTTACACATATTGGCACATCATGTTAAGAATAGAATGATAAAAGGGTTAAATATGTTTTTGGTCCCTGTACTTTGAGCGAGATTTGGTTTTAGTCCCTCGCCGGCGTAAAGGTTGATATTAGGCCTCAGACTTAGATTTTTGTTTGGTTTTAGTCCCTGCCTGAGTCTGCCGTTGACCGCCGTGCCTACGTGTCACGGCGGTGCTGACGTGGCATAAGCCACGTCAATTAATGAGGACACGTTTTTTTTTTTTTTAATAATTTGACTTTCTGTGAATCAATTTCTCTTGGTTCCTGGTTCTTCTTCTCCATCCCTCATCTTCTTCATCTTCTTCCTGGTTCCTCACCAGCCACCACCTCCACCATACAAACCACCTCCAACTTCTCTTTTCTTTCCTCCACCTCCACCATACAAACCACCCAGCTCCGAATCTACAAATTAATTAATTGCATAAATTGATTCACATCATAAATTGATTTAGAAGGTCATTCTTCCTCCTCCTTCTTCTTCTTATGAAGATTCATCTTCTTCAATCATCTCGTTCATCTAAAAACCCAGAAAATCATAGCAAATTCATGAACAAACCCAAAAACTTATGAGCAAACCCACACAATCATGAACAAACTCAAAAGAAACTTGAACAAGTAGATCCTCATGATAAGAAAGGAAAATCAGAATCAGAGCAACCCCAACCCCCAAAAACCCACAATCAACCCACCACAACCCAAAAACCCAGAAATCGCAACCCAGAAATCGCAAACGGGATCTGATTCAGAAATCGCAAACCCAGAAATCGCAAACCCAGAAATCGCAACCCTTCTTCTTCCTTCCGCATCGTGACCCTCTGTTTCTCCATCTCGCCATCGTGACCCTCTCGCTCGCGCCCACCTCCACCGCGCCGCCGTGCCTCCTTCCCTCTCAACCTCGACCTCGCTCTCGCTCTCCCGCTTCTCCCTCTCTGTTTCGACCTTCTTCTTCTTCCTTCCGCTCTCCCCCTCTGTTTCTCCCTCTCGCCATCGTGACCCTCTCGCTCGCGACCACCTCCACCGCGCCGTTATGGTGCTCCTCGCGCCCACCTCCACCGCGCCGTTATGGTGCCCTCGCAGGAAGAAGAAGGGTTTTCGAATGTGAGAAGAAAAGGGGCTAGATCTGATTCTCCCCAATCATCACCCTTCTGTAAATCCCCTCTTTTTTTTTTAATTATTAAAACAGAAAGTCAAATTATTAAAAAAAAAAAACGTGTCCTCATTAATTGACGTGGCTTATGCCACGTCAGCACCGCCGTGACACGTAGGCACAGCGGTCAACGGCAGACTCAGGCAGGGACTAAAACCAAACAAAAAACTAAGTCTGAGGCCTAATATCAACCTTTACGCCGGCGAGGGACTAAAACCAAATTTCGCTTTAAGTATAGGGACCAAAAACATATTTAACCCATGATAAAAAGACAATTTGTTAGGTCCGGTGAAACAATTAGGAGGAACTTTTCAAAAGCGTTATTGGCAGTTTTGAGGTGCCATGAAGAACTGCTAAAACAACCTCAGCCCATTTCGGAGAACAACACTGATGAAAGATGGAAATACTTCAAGGTACGTTAGGAAAGCTAATCATATTATTTTCTATTAATGTATTACTTAAACTTAAGTTGCAATATTGTAACAACTGTAGTTATTCAATGTATATAATTGTTTAGGAGCTCTTGATGGCACATACATCAAGATCAATGTACCCCTGAAAAAAGTAAATACAGAACAAGGAAGTCTGAGATAGTTACCAATGTATTAGGTGTATGTTCTCCATATATGCAATTCATATATGTTTTACCTGGATGGGAGGGTTCATCCGCTGAATCTAGAGTCCTCAGAGATGCTATTTCCCGACCGAATGGATTAAAGGTTCCTCAAGGTATAGAGGACTAGTAGTATATATTTATATAAAACAATCCATGTCATACTTATTTTTGTTGTAATAACTTAACTGTATTGATAATAGGGTATTATTATTTATGTGATGCTGGCTACATGAATGGGGAGGGATTTCTCACTCCTTATAGAAGTCAAAGATATCACTTGAGTGAGTGGAGGAATGGAGTACAGCTGACTACACCAAAAGAATTTTTCAACATGAAGCATTCTTCCACTAGAAATGTGATAGAAAGATGCTTTGGACTTCTGAAAGGACGTTGGGCTATATTGAGAGAGAAGTCATTCTATCCTGTTAAAACCCAAGGAAGAATAATAACTGCTTGATATCTTTTACATAATCATATTCGTAAAGAAATGGTTGTGGATCCTTTGGAAGCAAACATAGATGAAGTTCAGTCCTCTGATGAAGTCTTGCCCGGTGATAGGATAACTATCGTGGAGCCAAGTGATGCATGGAGTCAATGGAGAGATAGTTTAGCATTAGAAATGTTTAATAGATGGAGAGGGGGAAATCATTAATAGATGTCATGTTTGTTATTTACTGTTTTTATTTTGTTATGTAAACTTTAACGTAAATGTGTTGTTCACTATGGCTTATATGTTTCGTTCGACCCAATCAATTAGTGTTTATAATTTTTATATATGCGATAGTGCATTTGTAATATAATGAATTATTTCTGTGTTGTGCTTTATTTGTTTTCATACTTGCTGGGTTGTTGGATAGATGGAAGAGTCATCTGAAACTCAACAAGGGACAAAGCGGCAATGGACCGCCGAAGAAGATGCATTGTTGGTAGTAGGTTTGCTGCAATTGATTGACGATGGCTAGAAGGCTGAAGCGAATTCTTTTAAACCCGGTTATACTAAAGAATTGGAGAGATATCTTCAAAAGAATATCCCAAATTACACGCTAAAAGCTAGCCCACACATTGAATCAAGGGTAAAGCACCTCAAAAGGCAATATTTTGCAATTAAGGACATGCTGGGTCTAAATGCGAGTGGCTTTGGCTGGGATGATACAAGAAAGATGATTGTAGTAGAACGGGAAATCTATAAAGAATGATGCAAGGTAATGTGTCACATGCCCTTATATACAAATTACATTAAAGATATGTTGGCTATGATTTTTGTCACCAATAGGGTTTTTATCATGGTTTTATTTTATTTCCACTTTCCATTCTCTTCCTTCTCATTAAATCAAGTATTTACTTGTGGTATTCAAATCAAGTCATAGCACAGAGAGATCCTTGGACAACTGACTACATACTAAGTGTTTTGGGCCCTCAAAGAATAGGTTTGAATTGGCATTCTAGGGAATGATAAGGTAAAATAAAAGGGGGAGAGATGCTGGATTTTCTTATGATTTCACAGCGTTAAAGGAAATTTATCAGATCTATGTAGAACAATAGAACTGTTTTTAATTTGGTTGAAATAGAATAGTAAAGTTGTGAATGCCATAAAGAAGCTAGTGTTATAAGGCCTTTCTCAATGAAATTGAGGTCTATGGATAGGAGGTGGACACATTATTGTCAATTCATGGACTTGTGATTCTATCATTCTGTATGGTTTACAATCTTTTATTTGGCTGATTGCGTAACTGAATTGTCAAGTGTTTATTTATTTATTTGTTTTTTCTTTCTAAAAAAAAGATAGTATATTTTTCCTTTTATCTTTTGCAGCAAAAATATAATTCATACACTTTTTTTCGTTAATGCAGTCACATTCCACTGCTGTTGGTTTGTATGGAAAACCATTTCCTCACTATGACAGTTCGGACATTGCGTTCGGGAAAGATTGAGCAACTGGAGGTCAAGCAGAAGGTCCAGCTGAAGCTGCATTTGCTATGTATAATGAGTATTATCCAGAAGGGGGTGAGCCTGGAGTAAACTTGAATGAAGTTGAAAACAATATTGAGTCACAAATTCCAGAGACACCTATTTACAACACAACTGAAGGAGCAAGACCAACTGGTCAGCCACAACCTGAACCGAATGGACCTAGAGGTGGAAAATGTGCGGGGAAAAGGGCTAAACACAATGATGACATTTCTGAGAGCTTAGTCACTTCATTGAACAAGTTGGGTGAGTTTTATGCTGGAACTGTTGGTAATATGCAACAACTGACATCTTGTTTTTTACCAGAGAAAGAAATTACTGATCGGAGGGGTCAAGTTTCTGATATGATAGAAGAAATAGAAGGATTAACTCCGATGGAGATGGTAAGGGCAGCTATCTTGATCACTAACAACAACAACTTGTGTCACTGCTTTTTTTCTATGCATGCTCTCCAAAGGAAGAAGGATTTTGTGCGTTGTGTTTTAGATAACAATGGTGCTTGAAAAAACATAGAATGTCTAGTTTTTTTAATTTATGCAGTTGAAAAAGCATAGAATGTTAATTTTATTATTATGTGGTCTTTTTATATTATTTGTAGAAGGACAAGTATTTATAATTCTGGAATATTTCATGTTCTGACATGGTTTTGCAATTTTTTAGCCTAGTTTTGCATGTTCTTTTAAGATCAGAGGTTTGGTAGTTGCATTCCAAGTTACTAGTGGTCACTGCAGTGCCTGTCTTTTGTTGTGACCTAGTAAGTGGACTTGAACAAAATCAGAGTATATTGCATTGCCAGTTTTTTAGCAGCAACATCCTTTAGCCTCTATATGTTAGTCTTGAGCCAATCACTTGGCCTGAGATTGATGCTACAATAGTAAATGCCATAGCTTATATAGGCATTAACAGAGTCTTCCTTAGTATTCCTATCAATGTAACAGTTGGAAAAAAATAAAAGGGTATTTTAACAATTTCATTATTTATTCCTGGGAATATGCATTTCCTACCAAACGCATGCTATAATTGTTCCCAGTAATGTTGGAAAAGATTCCTAGGAATCAAATTTGTTAACCAAACACAATTTTTAAAGATGCCTGGGAATAGCATTCCCATCCTAATATTCCCGGGAATAAAATTCCTGGGTATATTTTTTTATACCGTCTAACAAACGCCCCCTAAGGAACGGAGGGAATAGAAAATTAAGTGTGGGTGAAAACTCAGGAAATTGTAGATCAACCATCCATTCATACGAGTTATGATTCATAGACATCTTTTAGGTGGACACACCCAAAGAGAGAGAAAGGAAGAGAAGAGAGATAAGTAGTGAATGTAATATATGATTGATGTGATAAGACGAGAGATATAGAAAAAAAATGAAGGTGTTTATAGGTATTTGCAATGTTTATATGTTCATGAATCATTTTTACACCCATACCGGATCACTTTTGGTTTCGTTACCAAGGTTAAACCATGTGACATCCCTGACTACACATATGACTTTGTTCCCTTTGAGAAAAAAATATCTGAAAAAAATCCTGCTGGATATTTCATTGGTAAATCCATAGGGTCCAGATTAACCTTAAAGATCTATTGCAGATTTAATTTTTATGTATATTTTACATAATGTACATTGCAGATGTGATCGGAGCTGTCACTGAAATTGGCGAACTAAAACATTTCAACAATGAAGGGCAAAGTGGAAAAAGATTAGAGATTAAATTAAGTGATGAAAGGTCTTTTTTCCAACATTAACTTCATTACAATAATTTAAATTTACTAGTACTTTACATCATTTACAACTAAACTATCTACCTTATGTTTATTTTGATGTAGGCAGTGGCGGAGGGAGAGCTTTGAGTTGAGTGGTGCCAATATGGACTGACATAATTTTTCTATAAAAAGTGAGTGAAACCAACAAGTAATTTTATACAAAATGAATGAAACCAACAAGTAAGGGGACATGGCTATGCCATGGCCCCTTCCCTCCGCAACCATGTCCCCTTCCCTCCGCCACTGGATGTAGGTGTAATGAAGTCCGCTCCACAATATTTGGAGAAACTGTTGTAGATGTGTTTAATTCTATATCTAATGCATATGTAGAAACTTTGATTATGTTCATGCAACTAGCTAGAATTAATACATCTAAGGTATTATTTCATCCTAAATTATTTCATTATTATTTGGATTACAACAAAAGTGAGTATTTTAGTTTTGGCTTAATAGTACTTTTGGTCCCTCACTTATCACGATTTGATATTTTTGGTCCCTAATAAAAAAAATTAGCATAAATGGTCCCTTCACTTTGACAAACGACAGCAGTTTTAGTCCCACATCACTATTCCGTCCAATATTTAACGGTTTCCGTAAAAAATTAACCAAAAAAAATTGTAAAGAAAAACTCTTAGAAACCCTTCATCTTCATCCCATTCATCATCTTCTCCATAAAAAAACCTAGAAAAACCTAAAAAATATGAATGAAGGGGATGAAGATAAAGGGTTTCTAATAGTTTTTGTTTTACAATTTTTTTTGTTAATTTTTTACGGAAACTGTTAAATATTGGACGAAATAGTGACGGGGGACTAAAATTGCTGTCGTTTGTCAAAGTGTGAGACCATTTAGCTAATTTTTTTATTAGGGACCAAAAATGTCAAATCGTGATAAGTAAGAGATCAAAAATGCTATTACATTTTTAGTTTTTAATGATACAGGAGAAAACTGGTTGGCCACGTCATGGAATACCCCTAAGATATTTGTCAATCCAAATCTCCCAGAAGTTACAACTTTCAAGAATAAGGGCCCGTTTGAAAGAGCTTATTTGAGCTTATATTATAGCATAAGCAGTTATGCAAGCGTTTGAGAGAGCTTATATAAATAGCTTATGACCTACCTATAAGCTGTTTTGAGCTTATTTTCATAAGCTATTCAGAGTAGCTTATGAAAAAGAGCTTATGCTTATATATAGCTTATTTTCAATTCATTATAATAAATATCTTAAAAGAGTTTATTAATAAGCGCTTAATTAAGCTGTTTTCCCAAACGGGGCCTAAGTATGTGTTCTATTTGCCTGTCATTCTTCATAATAATACTTCTATATTAACAAAATATTTTAATTTAGGTTATCACTTCCAATGTTGACTCTACAAAATCCAACACTCAGTTATCATCTGGAACTGGAAGTAGAACTTCTTATAATTAAAAGAATTATGATATAAATGTGTCATTTTATTTAATAGATACTATGTTTTGCTTTTTAGGAAGAAGATTCAGTGACAAGTGATAATGAAACTGATATATCCTCAACAAAAGAAAGAAACCAATATTAATGGCTATCTCTCATTGTGAAATTACAGGATTTAAAGATGTATTGACTCCAAAGCAATCATCCACAAAACCACCGGTTAAAGTCAAGCTTGAAACAAAGGGGCTCACGTGTTAAAGTACTTAATTAATATTCTGAATTATCAAACCTCTGACAATATTGTATGTTAACTGTTTAATTATCTTTAGATGAATGTTACTGGCTTGTATTTTGGATTAAATATTTGGTTTAGGTACAAATATATACACTATGAAAATCTATTATGAATTTTATTAAAACACAAAATTAACAGTTCATTTGAAAAACCCACATTTGTCATAACCAAATGGATCTTACATGCTTTTACTCAATATTTTTCTTTTAAAAAATACCCGTGGAACGGGTCAACACACTAGTTTTATTAAATATTTGATTGATTCTGTGTTTTTCAAGAATAAAAATTGATGGACATTCAAAGAGTGTAGACCACTAGAAAGATAAATGTGATATATGATTTGATGTAATTGGAAGAAAGGGATAATAGGATAAAAATGTATCCAAAAGTGTCCGTACTATTTAAGTTTACAGGAATCCTTTTTAAAAGTTAGTCCAAACGTGTACAGAAAATATGCATCAAACTTCCACCCGTATGGTAGAGAAGCTGCCAGCCGTGACCATTTTGCAGGGTGTGTCAAGCTCAGAAAAGTGAATATATATATATATATATATGATGATGTCATGTGAAGTAGAACCAAAATCCAAGTCAATAATAATATTAGCAGTATCTATCTGTGTCTCATTTTTTATTAAAAAAATAGGTGTACCAAATTGTGTCATGACACTCACACACCTATTTTTATGGCTGTTTTTACCACTATAAAGTGCTAAAGTTAATTTAATTTTTTTCTTCATTCCCCACTTTGTGAGGGTAAAAAATTATCATAAAAATGGGTGTTTGAATAGTATGCAGTGATACATGTATCAGTGGTTTTCTTTTAATTGGATCTGGATCCTCTCCATCCAATTTCTCACCATTAGCGGTTTTCTTTTAATCTTTTGCAACTTAACTTGCATGTGAAAAAAAGAAATTAAAGAGACCAATAAACGTTTATAGCATAAAACGTTTGTAGGATAAGCGGTTGTTAATAAATTAATTTAAAAGTAATAAATAATTTAAAAGTGTTATTAAAGTAAGTTTAAAGTACCGATGGGTGGTTGTTCAAGTTATACACGTTTAATTTTCCTTAGGGTTCGTTTAGTAAGTCGAATTAGACATAATAATATAAGTTTATACAATACATTATGAGTTTATCTATTAGTTGGTGCTAACATTTATTGTATATATTTATTCATCAATTCACTCTTATACATTAAAATGATAAATTATTTAATCCAACACATAGATGATGGATAAACTCTGATAAGATTGTGACGTATAAGCTACTTGAAATTACTTAACCCACTGCTCCACCACCACCCTCCACCATTGCCACCACAACCGTTGCCGCCATTGCCACCACTGTCGCTTCCGCCATCACCACCACCCAGCCACTGCCACCACCACCCTTCTCTACCACCACCGCCCTACAACACTGCCGCCACCACTACCACCACCATTATCGCTACCACCACCACAACCAACTCCACTCCCACCATCATCGCCTCTACCGCCACCACCACTCTACTGCCACC